>CAUDNR010001122.1:8702-19510 GCA_958430865.1 Entrophospora sp. SA101 | reverse complement strand
AATATAAGGAGCAATTTTTCACCTTGTTCTTTCTTCAAAATACTTTTGAATAATTAATTTCAACTATTTTTACATGAAGGTAATTCTATATAATCACTTAATATCAAAGAAAAAAACAAAGATTAAAGGAAAAGTATATCAGATAATTTTTTGATAATTTTTTAAAAAGGAATAAAAAATAAGGATGTAAATTATGATATAAAGATTTTAAGTTAATATTTACAGTATAATAAAAATTTGAATTATTATTCATCTGAATTATTTGTAGTCTCTTAGTTTTAAATAAAATCCTCTTAATTACACTCAGTAGGCTTGGCATTAGAAACTCTTTGCTTCTTTTTCAATGTTTTTATGGAAGTAGGTAGCTTTGGTGTTGTTATAGAAGTAGGTAACCAGTCCTGTTGATATTGATCATAATCATTTCTCCTGAATCCAGCATTTTTAAATAATTGTGAAGATAGTGGTTTTGAATTTACAGTATTCAAGGTTCGTCTTACTACATTCTAATATTTGTAAACCTATATCAATTATAAACATATAAAATAAGTAATAAGCTTGACAAAAAATAATAGTCTAACCTCTATATTTAAAGCTGATGACAATATTGGTAAAATATTTGGAAATTTTTCTGGTGCATCTGGCACCTCCATTAACTCTCCACGTTGAAACCTACAGATATACCCTTTGGGTTATCTACATGCACAACCATCATCATCAAACCTATATTTAAGAATTATTAATTGTCAATAACAACTGATGAATCCTTGTTTACATGCAAATATAACATACCACTATGTACTACTCCCACTGCTTTTATTTCAGGGCACTTAACATTACCAACTTTTTTGATTAATTTTAACAACATGTCTTTTAGCATTTTGGGCAACTTAAGCCCTGCTTCTTGCATAAACTTAGCACCAAATTCATCTGTCCAATCCTTTCCAACCTCACCTGCTCCAAATTCATCTTTATTTCCATTGTTAATCGATCTGATTATAAAATCATTTCTACAACCAAGCTTCCTTCTCTCACCAAGTTTTCTTTTCTTGTTCTTTCTGGAAGCAGAAGCAATACTTGTACTCTCTCCCCTTGATTGTTAAAGGAAATTAAATTCCATTTTTTAAATAATAATGATAATGATAAATAATAATTACCTTACTACACACACTACATCTAAATCCCCAAATGCCTGATCAACTATAATATTCCTACATGAGAATTAAACCATGCCTCCAAATTTAAATTTTTGATATTACTATTTTCAATCTCTCTTACTCTGTAAAAATTTTTTTAGTTAGTTTTTTGTCAACAACACATGTACAATCAACAATGAAACACAATAAAAAGATTACTCAGAATCCATATAGTGCAAATAAAATATAATCCACATCATGATTCACATTAAGATCATAATTGCTTCCAAACTCAATTCTTTCAGAATCCCCCTAATTTCTTTTAGGTTTGTCTGCACAAAAGAAAAAGCTCAATAATTTCATTACCAATACACATACTTATATTAAGACCATTTTAAATGAAATATACTTTATTGATAAAACCACTCAAACATTAGTTACTTCTTCTGAAAGTTCGGATAATATTATAGGATTTTCACAAGACATCTCAAGGAGTTCTTCATTGGTAAAATGATTTTTTATTATTTTGTCATCAACACCTAATATGAATGAATGAATTGAATTAGAAACAAAATTGTGATTTAATAAATTTGTATTTCTAGCAATTGATTTTATAAGAATACTGACTGTTCAAATTCTAGATCTTGTCCTAATTTTAACAGTTCTTCTTCAATATATCGTCCAGAAGAAAGTCTCCACTAGGGTTTATATTCATGAATATCATAAGGGGGTCACACAGGGTCACACACTATTAAAATCAAGTATTTTTTGCTGTTTTAATAGTGTGTAACCCCCTTAATGATATTCATGATATTCATGAATAAAAACCCTAGTCTCCACATTCTTTCTTTTTTCATATTCTTAAATTTTTCTTCTATTTCTTGATGATTTGTTTGTTGTAGAGGAGGTGTCTATGTATATATAAATAAAACTTATGTTGATTTATCAAATATTAAAAACTGAAACCTACAAAAGAACTACCTTTATGCAGATTTCTTCACCATCATGATTTTCTTCATATTCATTGTCACTACTACACAAATGATTGTAATGTTAATATTAAACTAGAATGACACTGAGTGGTGTGATAACCACCATTCTTTTAATAAATGACACTTACCCATGAATAACATCTTCAATGTAATTTTGTTCTTGATTTCTTTTTCTTTTTGTTTTGGATTCAGTAGTCATTTTTTTTAAAAAACAAAAAATAAAATAATTGTTGATCAATTGACAAACATGTTAATTATTTATGTGATTGATTTTTTTTTTTTTTTGGAAAATAAATTATTTTCAAAGATGACAAAACACAGCTCTCCTAAAGAAGACATGTTAATAACTGACCAGAGGTACTCTTTTTTATTTGCATTGATGTATATATTTTTACTTTTATTTTATATAAATATTTTAATTGGAATCAAAAAACGGAGCAGATCTTGCTGGGTAATTATAAAGATTCTCATCAAGATGGTAAACAATTGGTATTTTGCTTTTTGTACTCATAATCAATAATAATATTATTATAATAATAAATACTTACAAGATGTCAAGGCAGCACATGACTTGAAAAAGAAACAATTTGAATACAGAACATTTTGATATGCAACATTTGATTATCAGAAGTTGGCAGGTGTTGAAGCACACATGCTGCCTTGAACACTTTACAGTCATTTTCTCATCTTCCTTGTGTACACAAGGCTAATCTGACTGAGTCACTCTCAATGATACAATGATGCAACAGAATTCCAGGGGAGGGGAGTTTGGCCCTGGAGTTTACTGAGACTGCATCAATCGTCAATGACATCCCACCTAATCTTCCTCACAGCACCCAGACCAGAAAAAGCTGAAAAGTTGCCTGCAATGATCCCACCTTTAGGATGGCTCTGTGACCAACATGTCACAACTCTGGAAGAATATTAAGAGAACCTGCAACTTGTTTCAAGTACAGGAGGTTGCAATTCAGAGCAGGGTTGGTAACCCTGAAATTGCATTTGGGCTCTGATGTCAAGAGGAAAGTTGTAAAATTGTAAACATTCAATGTTTAAAAGCGAAATAAGTAATTTAATTGTTGTAAAATTACAAAGTTATCTTTATTATCTTAAAAATGATGTCCTTTATATAATAAAATTACATAGATTGATATGATATAAATAAAATATAAATAATAATAAAAGATTGATAAAATATAAATAAAATAATCATAATAATTCTTATCAATCTATCCGGAAGATTTGTGGACATAGATAAATAGTAAATAATAAATAATAACTAAAGACACGAAATAATTGATGCTACAAATAATAATTAATTGTGTGTCACATTTCCAGATGTAAATATTATTGTACTACATAAGACATTGTATATGATTACGAAGTAAATTGTTACAAAAATAGTATTTGTTTTGTATAATCATTTTCATAAATTCTCTGTTTCTTTGATACTGACCAATTTATAATTTTGGGAGGGGATTAGTTGGTTTTTGCCCAATCAGTCCCCTGTCCTATAGATTAAAATTATCGCATGTTTATATACATCTTTGTCAGCAATATGACTACAAAGTGGAATTTTTTGCACTTTTTAATCTTTTGGAGAGGGCCAACAAGAAAAAAGTTATAAAATGGTCCAGATTTTGGTATGTTATATATAAATTAATCATTCCCAAATTTTCTGTTTCTTTAATTTTTATTTGATCAACTGAATTTGTTATTTAAATGGGGGTAGGGTTGTTGGTGAGTAGGTGTGAAGACAGCAACCCAAGACTCAAAACTCTGAATCCAGGGAAAATTTCAAACCAACAACCCAGGATGCAACCTCTTGAGTTAGAGGATTTTGAACCAGTTGCAGACACCAACTTTATTCTAGAGAGGGTGATAACACAAAGCAACCATCACACAAATGCTGGTCCTCTTCAGTGATCAATGCTCATATGGAAACAGTCAAGCCTGGTCTGAGGGAAAATAGGGAATGTTTTGTCCACTACATGAAAGCTTCTAATGTGTTGACAATTTTTTATCCATGAAAAAGAAAATTCCATGGATATGAAAGACTCGCAATTATGCATTTGTGATAGGAAAATTTAATTAAATCTGACACCTGCAATCAATATCAGATTTATTATTCACAAAAAAAAAATTTATTTTGTGAACCCCAAAGATCTGGGTAGACATGCATTGTTAAAAGTTTCATTTTTGCATGGTCTTAGTATTATTTATTACCTGGGTGATGCAATTGTTTGTTATGTCAATGATGATATCAAATGTATTGAATAATCATTGTGATGGATATGAGGACAAAGGAATTCACATATGAGGAAAGGATTAAATAAGCTAAGTCATGTTTATTTTTTATCTATATAATTAATTATATTTAAAAAATTATTATTTTATTTCACCTTTGTAATGGCATTAATTTCAATAATTCTGAAATTATTTGTTTCTTAGTGTTAATGATTGAATCAATCACAAAGTGATAGTCAGTTTAGATGGCTTTTTTAAAAAAAGGTTTAGTTGAATTAATGTAATTAAATGTTTTTTTTATTTATAATAATTATTTTTTTTGATATGTCAAACTCAATAATCATGTAGTTATCCGCAAAAAATATCAGCAAATTTCGTGAAACCTCAGAATATCCACAAATTTCTGTCATTTCACAAAAAAATATCTGCAAATTTTTGATATCATCAGTCATCCATGATTTATTAATTCTGATATCAATGATAATAATATTAATAGATATTAATAAAAAAGCATGAATAATGAAAATAAATTCTCTTTGCAAGGATTAGATTTAATGATTTCCTTCTTTAATTAATGAGTTCTTTCTTTAGCAGATATAAAAAAAATAACAAAATAAAAACTTTAGAAATTTTTATAAATAGGTATGATCTTTGACAGGAAAAGACTTTATTAATATAGTAACAATCTCATTTTGTAATTTCATTAATAATAATTATTAAAATAAAATAACTCTTGTAATCTTATATATATCTGCATACACTTTAACAAAGTTTGTCCTATAAATTGTTGTGCTTGCTTATATTGCCTAATCATTGATAATTTATATATACACAAATGTTAAAAATTATTGGTATTGGTGGAAAGAAAATAAGTTATACTATTGTAAAGTACTTATAAAATAACTTATAAAATGATTTTTGTCTTTAATTTCTTTCTCCTCCATAAAACCTCATGTATTTTCTGGAAACTCTCGATTTACTCTATCTTATCATACATGAATGTTTTTACTTGGAGAGTGAAAGCTGTTTAATAATAAATTTACATTTAATTTGTGGATATTTTTTTATGAAATGACAGTATTTTGTGGATATTTTTTGTGGATAACTACATGATTATTCAAACTCAGTCCAAAATCTATCATGTTTATATATTTAAAATTTCTTTTTTGATTAAAAAAAAAAATTCAAACATTTGTTTAATTTTTTTCAATTAGATTTTATTAGATCAAATGATACATTCAGCAAAAATCTCAGAAGACTACTGCGAGCATGCAATCTGAGTTTAATATAATAAGCCTTTTTATAGCAATAGTTTCTTCTACTAATGCCCCTTTTTATACCAATTTCCGAAGTCTTAACTTCTAGCTAGCTTTCTATTAGTGTTGGCCACTAACCGCCTTAAATCCAACATATTGCAGACAAATTCTGGTAGGTCTCCTCCGTTTTATCCTCTAGCTGCACATGGTATCTATAATGATGATAAGAAATAAAGAAATATATACAACTATGCTACTTGAGGCATCACACCAAGCAACACAATGAAATTAAAAAGTATCCTAACTAATAATTAAAGGTTGGCCAGACCATTAATCATAAGGAAGGCTTATGACACAGTTACAATCTTTAACTATGCAAAAATTTGTAATAAGGTAATATGAGTTTAATTTATTATTAACCAAAGGTTATACATGCAAGGTAATAATAATTAATTAATTAATTAATCAAGGTAGTAGTGTCAATGTAGTTATTATTCTCTAACTCAAGCAATTTCTAAGGGTTTAAATACATCTTGGAGTAATACAAATAACATGACCTTCTACATGATTTTATCCAATAAAATATACTAAAGCTGGATTATTAATTCATATAAATATTTATGTCAGCTGAATGATGATAATATAAACAAAATCATAAAATAGGTAATATGGCTAATATTATAGATAAGATAAGTGTTCTAAGAATTCCATCATCCAACGTCCCTTTGATTACGATACTCCGCGCAGCCTAAATATTTGGTCAATCATCCTATACCACGTGACTACCATAGTAATTTCGTTTTGATTGATTGTAATAAAGTAGGACTCTAGGCCAGTCCATATTTTACTATCTCACACTACATTGGAACCAATTGAGGATTTTTATTTTCTCTTTTATATCAATTATTGAATATATATTTCTGATATTTATTTGCAGATCCACTCAAATTTAATTCTTTTTGCCCACTTTGCTTGTTGCCACAGGACCAATCTCAATTTTAAAATAAGTGAAAACCTACAAAGTGAACATGAAATTATAAAATTATATATATAGGGATATGTAAAGATGGGAACTGCAATTAGCCACAATTCAATTTTCATATGCCACAACTGCAACCGCAATTCAATTTTTATATGCCGCAATTAGTTGCAATTAATTGAGGAGCCATCTTTAGATAGGTGTATATGAAAAGTAATATTAAGTATAATGGTTCTAATGAATATCAAAAAGCAATTGATTTTTTAAAAAAAGGTTGTGATTGTGGTTGTTCTTCAAGAATTCCCAAGGAAGAATTTGCAGAATTAAGGGAATCTTTTCAAGCTCTTTCCAAGTCTGAACAAGACATATTTTTGATGGCCCAACTTAAGGCAATGGATGGTGGATCAATAAGCACTAGTAGATGCCTTAAAAAGAAAACTAGATCTAATAAAAGAACTTTCTATCATTGGGATCACAATACACTTCTTTGTCAAGAAACTTACCTCAATATGTTGGGGATTGGCAGGACTTATTTTGAAAATATCAGAAATCATCTGATAAATAATGGTCTTCTACCAAGAGTTCATGGTAATATTAAAAGAATGCCTCAATGGAAAACAAAGATGATGATTGATAAAAATGTTGCTGAGGTAGTAAAGAATTTTCTGGAAAATTATGCTGAAGTTCATGGATTACCAAGCCCAGGAAGAAGTACCAATAGAATAACCCAATCAATTGTATTCTTACCAGCTGAAATGAGTTATAAATCAGTGTATAGAGATTTTCTAGCTGGTCTGGAAGAAAACAGCAAATTGAAATCCTTAAAATATGATGCATTCAGAAAGTTATGACATCAATTGACACCAGAAATTCAAATCATGAGTCCAAGGACTGACTTGTGTGATACTTGTCAGCATTTTAGAGATGGTTTACATTATAATGCTCGTCAAGAGGATGAAGCTAAAGATTTACTTAAAAGATTTAAAGAACATCTGTCTAAAGCCAAATTAGAAAGAAACTATTATAATAAAAATACTAAATTAGCAGAAGAACAAAGAAAACTGGTTAACCAAAAATATTCAAAGGGTAAAACACAATATTGCAGTATTGATGCCACTGCTCATTATAGTTATGATTGAGCCCAAAATGTTCATGTGCCACATTTAGATCAACAAGTAAGTAAAATCTATTACCTTAGTCCATGTAAAGTTCATTTATTTGGTATTCAAGATGAAGCAGTAAGGGAACAAATTAATTATGTTCTTAATGAAAATGAAACTATAGGAAAAGGTCCTAATGGCACTCTTAGTATGATTTTTGATGGAATTAAGAAATTGAATAAAGGTGAAAAGCATTTAAAGATTACTTGTGATAATGCTGGAGGACAAAATAAAAATAATGTAACAATTTGGTTTTACTTGTATTTAGTAATTTGTGGTTATTATGAAAGTATTGAATTAAATTTTATGATTCCTGGACACACCAAATTCAAGTGTGATGGTAGTTTTGGTTTAATAAAAAAACTCTATAGGAAAATAAGAGTAGATTGTCTGGGTCATGTGGTTGAAGTGATAAAAAAGTCTAGTCCAGCAGGATTAAATAAAGCTCAATGTTATTAATGTGGAAAAGATTTTCAATACTTAGATATTAAAGCTATTTTGGAATTTATTTTAAGAAATTACCAGGTATGCAGAAATTTCAACATTTTCTTTTTGAAGCATCCAATTTTGGTACAGTGAAAGTTCAAGAAGTTGCTAATGGACCTTTTACTGAATTCAATTTATTGAAAACCAAGGAAGCAGATATTTTGGAAGAAATTAGAGCTTTATCCATTTTAGTATTAACACCACCACCTTTGGATTACAAAATGCAAGAATATATTTACCAGAATATTCGCCCATTTGTGAAAGATGAATACAAAGATATTACTTGCCTAAGACCAATCTATACTGGCAATGAATAAAATATTTAGAATAAAATCACCACTGATTTCTTACTGTCATTAAGTTTAATAAGTTTAATCTTTTGACAAATATTGTTAGCTTTTTCCACATTTAAAGTAGAAAAGTACTAAAATAATTATATACTTAACATACCCTAAGGATATATGTATATTAAAAGAATAAATAAAAAAAGGAACAATCAAGAAAATCATGACAAACATCATAAATGAACAACAACAAGCAAACAAAACACTAATTAATGAAATTGAAGCATTGAAAAGGCAATTATCCAATAAAGAACAAGAAATTACTGAATTAAAAATCTAGGAGAAGTAAGTGAACAAGAAGAAGCTGAATTTAAGCAAGAAGCAATCAACCAAATTTACCAAATATTGGTAGATATGAAAAATAGATTTCCTCATTGTAGTAAAATATTGAACAAGATTTAAGGAAATTGATTAGCAAACCATTAAGAAATCAGTTTATGAATATTTGTTTTCAACATAGTCTTATGTATGACTATAAATGGGAAGGCAAAGAAAACTTAGAAAAAATTGTTGAGAGAATTATTATAGATTATTTTGAAGACACTGAGTTAGCCACTGAATTGAAAAAGATTGGAAACTATGAAATCAAAGAACTCATATTTTTTCTCAAATAAAAGAAGGAGGTAATATTTGAGGCAAGCCTGCTAAGGATATAATTCTTAAAGATATTATAGGAAGCAAGATTGAACGAATTATAGCAGTTGGTGAAAAGTGAAGTAAAGCTCAAGCAGAAGATTTTAAAGAAAAATCACTAATGCTACAAAAATCTGATAAAATGCTTGAAGAGGAGGTAGCAAAAAATATAAAACTACAAGAGGAGTCAGAAGAGAAATCGAAAATGTTAGCAAGAAGTGGAGAAAGAGAAGAAGAACTAAAAAGACAACTGTATTTAGAAAGAAAACCCTTGCCTGTTCTACCTAAAAAACGAAATACTTTACAAAAATTAGGCTCAAGAATTAAAACCAAACTCCAAAAACTTCAACAATTGGTAGAAAATAAAAAACATCAAGCCCGAGAATTTATTGCTCAAATAGAAGTAAAAGTTAACTAATTTACCTTATTTAATATGAGAGAATTGCTTTACACTATTTTAGAGTTAGAAGAATGACATAGCAGTAATTCTACTTGTGTTTTTTGTCCTAATTTAAAAAAAGCAGTTTGTCAAATCAGAACCCGAAGCAAAGCAACTAGCAAATTTGTTGAAAGTGATAAGGCTTGTGAAAGTTGTAAAGACAAGTTCGAAAATGATGAATTACCTAAATGTAGTTGTGGAAGGTTAAAGACTAGATACATTTGTGATTGTAAAGAAAAGGGCAATGAAAAAGAACTTCCTCTTTTACCTAATCAAAATGGAGGAATGGCACTTTTCTATGAAAAATAAATAAACTCTCTGCAAGAACAACTGACTGAAACCGAGGAAGCATTGGAAATTGAAAGGGAAGAAGTGGTTAAGTTTCAAGAAAAATCTGAGGAGTGAGGCAAATGACAAAAGCAAGAGTTATTAGAATGAATTAAGCAATTAGAAGAAGAGAATGTTAATCACAAAGAGGAAATCAAAAGATTAAAGGCTCAGCTAGAACAGTTAACTTCTCAACAAGTTGCTCAAATTGAAGTTAAAGAAACTAAAAAATGACCTTGATTGAAAATAAAAAATTAACAAAGTTGAAAAAAAAGTAATTATTTGTTTAGTTTTTTATTCTGCTAGTTTTCTTTTTTTTTCTTGATTCTTTACTAGAATTCTCTAATATTCTTTTGAAAACTCTTTCCTCTTAATAAATTTCATATGTAATCCTTTCTTTGTCTAAATATGTTTGCAAAGATTTGGTATCTGCTAAATAAAAATGTAAGGAGCAATTTTTTCACCTTGTTCTTTCTTCAGAATGCTTCTAATGGTACTATAATTCTTGGGTTCCATGGTAGACCTAATGTAAATTAACTTCATATTAACTATTTTTATAGAGGTAATTCTATATATCACTTAAGATAACAAATGGGATATTATAAAACTGTTAATTATATAATCATGTTACAAATTTTTGATCCCTGAAATTACTGGTAATACCAATGTTCACTTTGTTTGGTTTTGTTGCAGTATGCCCCAATTAATATATTCCTTAATTATTATTTAAATCTTCCATTTAGAATTATTTTCAAGTAATTTCTAGTCATCATGAGTCATGTAAAATTCTTTCATTTAAATATTATTCTGAGACT
>CAUDNR010001121.1:7642-19510 GCA_958430865.1 Entrophospora sp. SA101 | reverse complement strand
GTGTTGAATTTTCCATTTGTTTTTATTGACAATGTTTGAAATTTGATATTTCTGGAACTATTGAACCAAAATAAATATAATTTTTTTATTTGAAAGATGAAAACTGTGGCTTTTATTTAAAAATAATTTTAGCTTCATTGACTTGAAGAATGTAACGTTACATGGCTTTTGACAAAACTTTTCAGACACCCCACGTATTTTAAAAAATAGGTGGTGCATTTACTACTGATTGCTGGACAGATGACTATTGAAAGATCAGTTATATATCTTTGACAGTACATTATATAGATGGTTGGATTTTAAAAGAACAAATATTAGCAGTTTCAAAATTTTCAGATACTAGTCATACAGCAGAAAATATTAAAAATAATATTTTTGGTATTTTGAAAAAATATAATTTATCACCAGAAATTAATATGACAAAATACACATTTGTTACAGATTCTGCTGCTAATTTTTTTGCAACTTTTAGAAACCATGGTCACTTGCCTTGTATATCTCATAGGTATATATTTTATTATAATGTTTTTATAAATTTTTTTAATAAAAATTAAAATTAATTTTTTATTATTTTAGAATTAATACTTTATTGGAAACTTCTTTTAAAGAGAATAATTTTTTGCTGTTTCCTTCAATTATTCAAACTATTAAAGGATGTAAATCATTGGTAACATACTTCAAACAAAGTTCTTTATATTGTAGATTGGAAAAATCACTTAAGCAAGAATTAGAAAGTAGATGGAATAGCAAACTAGAAATGTTAGAATCAATTTCAGATCAATTTGAAATGATATATGATCTTTTGACTGAGAAAGATCAATTAGAAAGAGTTGAAATTATTGATATTACTATTGTAGAAATATTAATTATTTTTCTGAAAAAATTTTATGAAGCTAGTGAATGTTTAGAGGCATCAAATATCCAACAATTCATCTTGTACTTCCTTGGTATAAAACTCTTTTAATTCATTGTCAGATATCTTCATCAGATGATGAAATTTTAAAAACAAATCAAACTGGTAGTTAATCAAAAAATAATAGATAAAATTAAAATTCATGATTTATATAAATTAGCTTTATTCTTTGATCCTCGGATGAAGTAGTAGAAAATTTTGGAATCTTATGATGCTGAATGGGTAAAAAATGAAATAAGACACCAGTATGAGATTCTTTCATTTCAACTTGCTAGTGATAAAAATAATGATGATGGTAGTGGTGAAGATGATAGACCTATTAAAAGGAAAAAAAAAAAATCTAATGTTGATTTAACAGATTTTAGTCAGTTTTATGATTCAGATAATGATGAAACTGAAGAAAATGAAATTGAAAAATATTTGTCTTCAAAAGTACAAAAGGAATTGGATTTAAACATTTTAGAATGGTGGAAAGCTCATCAAGATCATTATCCAAAACTATCAATATTATGTTCTTATTATTTATCAATTCCTGCCTCCAGTGCACCCAGTGAAAGGGAGTTCAGTGCAGCTGGTTTAACAATAAATGAACCCGATCAAATTTAAGACCAGAAACAGTTGATAGTATTCTTGTTTTATGTAGTGTTTTCAATATTAATTCTTAATTTAAAATTTTTATTATTGTACTTTTTATATTTTTTTAAATAAAAAAGATATGGGTATATTCCAGGTTTGGTTAAAATTTGGAAATATTTTTTTTGGGTATGGGTTGGGTTTGGATATAAATTTTTGAGAAATGGGTTTGGGTATGGGTTAAGGTTGCGGGAGAAACTCCTCCAGAAATCAATCAACAGAGTTTCGACAGGTTACACATTAATTGTTTATTAGAGTTTCGGCAGAGTTTCGCATTTGGGGTTTTCGCCAATCATCAGAGTTTCGACAGGTTACACATTAATTGTTCATTAGAGTTTCAACAAAGTTTCGACAGTCATTAAGAGGTTTCGCCCACAACCTTAGTATGGGTACAAAATTTTGATATCATGCAGGTATGGGGATATGGGGTTCAATTATTGTTATCCATGCAGGCCTCTACTGTAATTGTTTTTGGAGGACAAGTGATTATGACAATAATTACGGATTCTCAACATTCTTTATATGAATAAACATAAAATAACTATATATTAATATGCCATTTGACTTAAAGAGTTCAAATAATTACTGATATAATTTTGGCAACTATGAAAAACTAATTACGGCATTACAGATACAGTGATGATCATTTATTAAGAAGGGCAATTATGATGAACAACTATATATCAGATATTGTTGATCTATATAAAATCATTATGTGATCAAAGCTACCATTACTATTATTAGTATTGGGCACATTGATGGATTGTCTGCAGGGATGTGTTTGCAAAACGACCTTTAAATCTTCTGTCATTGTTGCTGCTAATTTTCATGGGTTGATCATGCTAATGATATAAAAAAAAAAGAAATCAAATCATTGGTTTCTGGCATGCTTGTAAAACTTCCAAGAGAGGAAGGGTGTAAGGAAAAAAATATTTTTTGGGGGAATCATGGAAATGTCTGATAAAGTAAGTGATGTAAAAAGAATATTATATTTTTTTATTTATTCATTTGTTAAGGTTTCAATCCTCACTCTCTCCCTAAATTCAGCAGCAAACCTCAAATCCTCAAGCCCCACTTCACTCTTTCCTGCATATTCTGCACACAAGCTCCTAATTGAGGAAAAGATGATTAGCAAAATTATATTTTAGTTATTAATTTTTTAACTTGATATTGTACTTACGCATCCCTAAACAACTTCATCAACCCCCTCTCAGTTCTCTATTTTGAATGCCAAGGTTAATTATTAATATTTTTTTAAAAAATCAATCCTTTTATTGAAAAAGAAACCATACCCTTTGTAATTCTCTAATGGCACCGGACTGAAACCTTACCCCGGGTCCTGCCTCCTCTCTCACCAGTCTATCAAACGCTGCCATGCTCAACTCCAGCTCTCTGTCTAATCTCCTCCTCGGCTATTATAATTTTAGTGTAAGAAATATGAAAGTATCCAAATTTCTAAAAAAAAACAGCAAAGTTTATAAAAAGTTACTTCATCATCTTCATCTGTTTCATCATCAGCTTCATATTCATCTTCTTCAGTTTCATCATCAGCTTCATATTCATCTTCTTCAGTTACATCATCATCTTCGTCTTCAGTTTCGTCATCATCTTTATTTGTTTCATCATCAGCCTCATCTTCAACTTCATCAGTTTTGTCATCATCTTCGATCTCAATAACAATCTTATCATTCTCCTCCTCATCAGAACTAGAATAACATCAAGGATTTAAAATGGACGTAAAATTAGAGTTTTCTGAATATTTGCACATAGCTATGATACATGATGCCAATTTTTCAAAAAACTAGAGTGACGAGTGGTGGCGATAACTGCCACCATCATTCTTACAATAAACAACACTTACACAGTAATTCTTTCTCGGATTCTTCTATTTTTTTGTTTTTGCTGAGACATTTTTTTTTATAAAATAAAATAAAATTGTTGATCAATTGACAACGAGCATAGTGGAATATCACAATTTGATGATCACTGTGATAAATTTAGTTTATATTGTGCAACAATAAATTCACAATTGTTTAAAGTACTCAAAATACATCAGGTGCTGTTATAGGTAACACCATTCATTAAACAAAAAAAATTATGCAGTTATTATCTTTATTTTATGTGCTTTCATTTAAAGATTTGGGATATGTTTGGATGCAAATCAATCTAAAGGTTACATATAAAGCAAAAAATTGCATAATTTTTAGTCAAATAAATGGAATTCAATATAAAATATATAAGGCAAGTAAAAATTTATTATAAAATATATGAATGATATGATATATATAAGAATGAACAACATGTATGAAGTATGTATATAAAAAAAATCAACTATAAATAATGTTTACCATTCATTTACTAATTTGATTCTTCTATTTAATTCAATATTTATATTTGTTTCAGGAATAATCATATCTTCGCAATTTTCTTCATAACTTTCTTCTTCAATATCTTCACTTGTTAAAATATCACTACCTTGATTTAATCTTTCAATGAATGAATTAACATTTTTAAATATCCCTTTCTTGTAATATTCTTCACAATGTTTACACCTGTTTTCCAAACTCTAATAACATTCATGATGATATCCATGTCCACATATTAATACACTCACATTTACATTTGTCACATGAACTAGGTGTTGGTGGAGGGGATGTATGATAACCTGTTGGAAGTGACCTCAGATCAACTGTTTTATTTAGGGCTTCCAATTTGTATGTACTGAATTTATTATTTCTTTTGATTCTGTTCTTATTTTTTTCAAGATTTATATAAATCAAATGGAAATGATCCAGTAAAAATATACTGGTTCTATTTGTCAATTCTTCTAGGACTGGCTCTTTATATGGGTACTTACAATAATTTTTAAATGTGTTTATGGTTGTTTGATCATGAAGATCAAGGAGATATGCATCATTTATCATGGCACTTGCTGAATCTAACATTGTAGTATTGGCTTTTATTTGACTATGTATGTTTTCAACATAATAGTCATTGAAGTTTACAAGGTATTTTTTTATAGATTCACTAAATGGATGAGAATTTTCCTTCCAATAAAAATAATCTGATAAAAAAGCTAATGGAGCTTTATTATAATTTTTATGTTTCCATCTCAATGCAAAGCTCCAGATACGAATTATTGTCTCCAAATATTCATCAAAAGAACCAGATCTGAATAAAACTGCATATATGTCTAATGTTGAAGGTATTATATTATCTAGAAGGTCTACCATCATTCTATATTCAACATCTTTACAATTTGTTGGAAATTTATTTAATATTATATGGGATATTTTTTTCCATCCTCTGTTTAGAAGATCTAACAAAAGGTTTATTCTCCAAGGCTTAGGCTTTTGAGCCAAAACCTTATTTGGTCTAAAAATAGAGTGATACATCTTGTTAAAAAATTCCCAATGAATTAATACCACATGTTCCCTCAAATTCAATGAAACATGTAAAGGGCTAATTAAAGGTATAAAATTTTTAATAATATTGTTAGCATTTTGACTCCTTATCTTAGTTATTGCCTTCCTAATAAATAGCTGACCAGGCCAATCTGCTGAAACAGGTATTATATTATTTACTAAATATCTAGAAATACTTTCTATTTTGCTTATTGACATTAAAACATTTACATAATCATCTAATGAATGTAGATTGCTCTCTTGGAATTGAACTATCCTTGTTCCTATCATAGATCTATCCTGTTGTCTTTCAACAATTAAGGGATTGTAGAAATGAATAGTAAGTGATTCTGTTCTATTGGACTCTAAAAATTGCCATGTGCTTGAAGAGGTCCATTTTATTTTTCTATCATTGTAACTTTGATCAAGTACCCCTTTAAAATTTTGCATTAATTGATAATTTATTCTGTGTGCTTCAATGTTATTAGGATTAAAAATAGATATTTCATTGTAAATTTCAGGAATTGGTCTACATTAGTGTTCCATGTCGCAATCCAAAAAAGGAAACCAAAGTGGTCGCAAAGTGGTTGCAACCAGGTGTCACAAACCATTTTTATATGTCGCAAATATGGTTGCAACCATCACCAAGAATTGCGACCAGCATCTATAGTCTACATTCAATTTTTTTTGACACACAAGGTGCCATATGGATTGCAGTAGATAAATTTGTAGTGTTTGGTAACCTCCAACCATGTATATTATGAAAATCATCAAGGTTGAAACAGAACAAGTTATTTATCTAAAATTTAAGTACATACTTAATAAGCTTTTTTAAATTTAATGTTACAATTATTATTAAGTTATCTAATCACTTACATTTTCATTGAAGTACTCATTAATTTTTTCTGGGTGACTTTTTGCTAATTGTTTTTTATAATTCTCAATAGTTTTATAGGAAGTTGTTACCCTAATTTTAGACAAAGTATCTATGGCAGTACAACTTGTTCCAGCACCAACAAGATATAGGCCAATATCAAGTTTTATGGAGTTAGTGAATTTGTTACATAAACCTGCTAGTAAAGCTCCGAACGGTTCAGTTCAAACTGAAAAATTTCGGTTCGGTTTCAGTTCGGTTTGGCTGGATCTTCATATTTATATTATGAAAAGTTTTGTTAATAGAAGATGTTTGTTATACATGCAGACTTGTTAAACCAAAGTCACAAAAAAAATCTTCAGTTTTAAAAAACTTAATAAAATCGGCTTATAGAGATGATTTTTAATAAGTAGATAATAAAAAAAACATTGGTTTATTATCATGTGTATTTCTGTATTTATTTTCAAAGCATCATCTTGTTGAGTTCTGAATGTAGAGAGAAAAATTAATTATAAAAAATATAAAAAAAGAATCGGGGAAGTGCATTATAAATTACTTATATATCAAGTATATAAAAAGCATATAAAATTGTTTTTTAGGCTCACGAAATGGAATATCCTAATTTATCAAGAATAGCTAGAGACTACTTGGCAGTCACCGGTATTCTAATTTTTTGCACTCTGCATATTTAAGATTAGATTTATTAATTTCTAATAAACCTATTACTTATATAGCCACTAGTGTCCCAATTGAACGGGTTTTCTCTGGGGGCACAGACTTAATTAATCAAAGGCAATGTAGTTTAGAGCCTAAAACAATAAGAATTTGTATGTGCTTAAAAAGTTGGTTGCGGCAATGAATTTGTTTTAATAAATAAATAATTTGTAAATGGATCTTCGTTACCACAGTCGAACCTCGTTATAACGAAGTGTAACCTAATTAAATACATGTTATAACGACTTTTAACATTTTTGAAATCCGTTATAACGTGACTAATAAATTTATTATTATCAATATTATTATTATTATAACGGATTTTTAAATATCTAAAATCCTTTATAACTTCATGTATATAGAAGCAGGATCCTTCCAGCATTTTTACTTTGCAACACACATTCAGCCACAAGTCATTATAAGTTATTATGTTATGTTTATTTTTGCATAGCTAACGAATTTGGGATACCTGAAATTTTTGGTTCAAATTAAAATGTAAACCGAACCGTTCGGAGCTTTACCTGCTAGCAAGTAACAAAATGTAATGATTGATTTTTTTGCATCTTCTTGTTTTTCTCCTTTCTTTCTGTTGGAATAATTGCATTGACCATTTCATCAAAAAACCATCTAATCTGCTATCTTGATTTTTTATCATATCAGAGAATTTCTCAGGGTCCAATTCAACACTAGCTTTGAATTTTCTTTGTTAATCATAAAGGATTTTGCTTAAAACTTTGATTTTTGATCCAAAAGTAACTATATAATATAATAATTTAATTGATTACCCTATAAAAAAATTTGCATACGGAAATTCCGTATGAATTATAATTCTTATTGCTATTACTATGAAATGATTATTATAAAAGATAAGAAATTATTCCGGAAAAAATGTAAAATATACAGAAATTCGCAATTTTCCGTACACGAGGTTTTATTTAAAAAACGCATCAAATTAACTGAAATTACGTATATTTGATCTATAGAAATTTATATACGGAAACTCCGTATGAATTACAATTTTTATTGCTATGGAAAATGATTATTATAAAAGATACGGAATTGTTCTGGAAAAAATTGTAAAATATACGGAAATTCGCAATTTTCCATATCATGAGAAAAAACGTATCAAATCAACTGAAATTACATGTATTTGAGCTATAGATACGGAAATTCCGTATGAATTATAATTTTTTATTGCTATTAATAAAGTAATACATATCATGAGAAAAAACGTATCAAATTAACTGAAATTACCAATATCTGGCTGTTTTGAATAAAAATAATTACCATTCGAATTCTCTCAATAGGTGTCTAATTCATAAAATTCGAGTTACCAGTTAATGAGATATTTTTGTTTTCTGTATATCGTTATGAACATTAAAACACTAGCATATTACCTTTACAATACTATTCTAATATGCCATGTCATTTAGATCATTGGTTCTCATGTGATATGACATAATTTAACCGTTTTGACTTCATGTATAGTATGAACGTGTAAAACAATTAATAAGATTGTAATCTTCGCCTCATATTTATCTGCTAACTCCTTAGTTGAAACTTGATGTATCATCTAAAAATATAAGATTGCATATAAGAAAAAACAATGTTATGTAAAACGGTTAAATAATCTAAGAATATAAGAATATAAAAATACAATCTTCGCCACATATTTATTCACCAACTCCAAGTTATCATCCTTAATACAATGTGTAATGTAATAAGCCATCAATCTACAAGTGGATTTTTTCAATTGAAGATAAATCTTTCTATTAGAAACACATTATACAATTAGGATAATAAATAAGAAGAAAGTATGTTAAATAAATAACATCATGTACAATAATAATTTATACTACTACCATACATTCTTTGTCTACTTCGAGGAAAGTTAAAATAGCTGTTTTCCGCTTTTGGTGATTCCTAGAAAGTTAATCAGATTTATCTAAACGATACTACAGTACATATGAAGAAATTTCGAGTAAAAAAATGCTATCAATGTTATGTATAATAATAATAAGTGTCTATTTTGAAGAAAGTTAAATAGCTGTTTCCGCTTTTGCTGATTCCTAGAAAGCTCTTATTGAATATCTAAGCCATAATACATATTAAGTATATAAAAGGAACTTCGAGTAAAAAAAATGTTAATGTTATTTATAATAATAATAAATGTCTATTTCGAGGAAAGTTAAAATAGCTGTTTCCGCTTTTTGCTGATTCTTAGGAAGCTCTAATCGAATTCTAACCATACTACATAATAAACATATAAAAGAAAAAAATTGTTATTAATAAATGTTTTTAAAAGAAAAATTGTTATTAATGTTTTTTTAAAAAAAAAAAAAAAAATTCAAGTACTTTTGTACAATGAGATCTGCAAATATGATTGAAAATTCTGCAAATATGAATTACTCCTACACAAACTATTGAATAATTGATAAAACTTGCAAAATATATTTAACGTTTTATTATTATCAATTATTCAATAATTATATAGGCGGGTTTGATCGAAGTAAGTATTAAAGTAGTTAATATATTTATCAACGTTTTATTATTATCAATTATTCAAATAATTATATAGGCGGGTTTGATCGAAGTAAATGTTAGTCAAGATCTATGAAGTTTGCAAAACGAATGACCAATAAAAAGTTGTGGGACTAAGTGACTTGCACTATATAAGGTTATGTCGAGAGATATGGTCAAGAGAAGAGTTAGAAAGAGAGTTGTTTTTCAACCAAGTCGAAAACCAACCCTTTAAATACATTTTCTAGTGTACAATTTAATTCATTAGACTATTTTGAAGGTTTGTCGCATGCTTTCTTCCAACTTATTAAATTTGAACCATTTGTCGAATATTTTTATTAACTCACATATAAATAATTCATTTATTTTTACGTTATCAAATTAACGATTTTGATTGGTCAATCAAATGATTACATGGATTTAATTAGTTTCGACTAAATAAAATAAATAAACATTTAAAACCAAAATTATCCACTAATTAAACTAATATGTTAGTAAACCTATTTCACATAAACATAATAAACAATTGTTATCATCAATTAATTCACGCTTTTCCAAACATAATTGGTGACACTGTAATACATGCAAATCAACATGAATTGAAGTGTCGACGAAATGAACTTTCGACGAAATGGGTGTCGACAAAATGACTGTCGACAAAATGGGTGTCGACAAAATGAATCAGACCCCATAATACCTTGCATATATCATTAATTTTGTTTAAACCAGCCAGTTCTTGTGTGAATTTCCAAAGTATATATAGGTGTCATTTTATATTTCTTTTATTGAATAAAAATTTTTTTTACATTAGAAAGAATTGCATATTCACAAAAAAAGGTAATAATAATAATCCCAACTGCGTATAATATGATATGATCCAAAGATAAGATTGAGTGCAATCTTTAATCTAAGGATCTCTATACCATACATACTCCCCACTTTCGGGCGAACCGCAGACCCTATTATGACAAAGTCACTCAACCGCAGTTGCAGGGTGTAGTTGGGCTCCACCAACATTATGACAAATGCGTATCGTAAAAGGATCCATACTCATGACACTCTTCTTCCCATTCAGATAACCGCAAAAAATCTGTTTATGAGACCTCAGTCCTGGGCATAGCAAGTGACACTCTGTTGGCAGACATGAAAGAAAAAAAACTGACCTGAAGACTTTTACGAATAAAAATTGCATTCGCATATTTTTACTTTTACTTGGAAACCTCTTTAAAAGTACGTCAAGCTTGCTTGAAAGTGCAGAATGAGAGCTTTGTGTTGTGCTGTCAGGCACTTTGTTTATATAAAACATTCCAACTTTGCACATCACCCCATAAATCAGGATCTCTATCCCAATAATCTAACAAAAAATAAAGCGAGTTTTTGATAAATCATAAACATAAATATCAGCTAATAAATTAAATATATTTGATATATAGAGTAGAGTTCACAGAACAAGGGAATTATAGTGGACAGCGAATTTCTTTTGGTAAACGTGTCGGAATTTCCTAATTAATGTCCGTGTAACAACTTCATTAATTTTTCAGATAAATTAATGACTCCGACCACAATCTCTTTTTTAAACTAATTAGTTGATTAATACCAAATACAAGGTTGTATATTGTAAAAGCAAAAATTATTTATCATTACAGTACTCATTATATAACACAATAAAATACATAAAGCAGATTTAACATCGCGAATTGTGACAACGTGGAAATTTAGCGCATGAATGAATCATAAATAATGAATTTTAAATTCCAACAATAAAAAAAAAGTTAATATTCTTCTTCAGGAATACTTGTCAATATAGAGTATTGGTAAATCATCTTTTACTTCCTTCCATCAAATAAGTGGATTAATATTGCCAGTTACATTAGCCATATTTAAATATTTTGCTAATTCATCCTCATTTTCTGTGAACAAATCATCCTGTTTAATAAAAATTGCTTTCTCACTATTCCTTAAATATGTACAATATGTAGATGTCCTGGATGGAGGTGTGATTGTGCTGTCTTGCAAATTCTATGAATAGTGTGTCAAGCAAGCGTCAGTCTGAACTTTATGGAGGAAGTGTTAAAATTCTGTCCGAATTTGTACAGAAATTTGTTTGAAAAAATAAAATCTGTGATATTGGTTTGTTGAATAGAGATTACCAAAGATTATACAAAAACGGGGTTTTCCAGTTATATCACAGTGTCTACTCATACTCCAGAACCTAGCATCTTAGACTGCCAGATGGTTTAATTAATGACTTTATTTTATATTTATTTATCTATCTACATTTAATAACTTGAAAATAAATAAATAATAGAACATTATTTAGAAATTAATTTTTATTTGGAGAATTGTTTTTCAGTTACACCTTTACCCATAGCAGATGTGGAAGAAACACCACCTTGTACAATTTTCACTGTTAATAAAAAAAAATTATTTAATTATTTTGAGTTTTTAATCATAATAATAATGATAATAATAATGATGATGATGATGATGATAGTAAAATAATAAAAGAAACTTACTAAGTGAATCAACGTAATTTGCTCCAGACCAAGTTTGATGTTGTAATGTTTCAACACCATTTACACGTTCTTGACGTTGAATATCTTGAACATATGCCAACATACCTATCTCAGCATATTTACGTGCAAATAAATCTGCATTTATAATAATTAATTGGTTGGTTAAAAAATTTTTTTTTTAAAAAAATAGTTTATCTATTTATTAAAATCATAATCAAGAGCTACTTACCAATACCCAATGCATTAGAATGGAAACCACCTAATGTAATAAATTGCCATACAAAACCAAGTTTA
>CAUDNR010001120.1:0-14964 GCA_958430865.1 Entrophospora sp. SA101 | reverse complement strand
ATTCTTCTTCACCATCTTTTCTACCTTCTGTATTATTTCCCAATTCTCTATTATACTTTTCATTTCTATAAAAGTTGACTTTTTTTACGCAAGTCGTCAAAGAAATTAATTTGTAAAGTTTTCATAAAAAAAAAAAACCGTATATATATATATATATTTAAATAAATAATCATGTCTGTTGACTCGATAAAGTTGAAAGAATTAGAGGATTATCGAACTTTGACTGAATCGGTAAGTTTTCAAAATAATAATAATATTCTTTCTCTACATCAACAAAACAATCATTATTCACACTTTTAATAAATTTTATAGCTTCGTGAACAACTTGAACGTGTCCATAAAGAAAATTCATTATTGATAGATGATAATAATCTTGTCCGTAGGAAAATCACTTTTATTAAACAAGAACTTACTAACAGTCATAATGAATATTCACGTCTTGAAAATGATCTTTATCAGAGTACTCAGGAAACTGAACGTCTGAAAAAAGAAAATGCGATGTTTTTAAAATATAAACGTGAAATTGAAAAGAAATTACGTGAAGAGGTAAGTAAATTTGAGATATATTATAAAAATATTATTTGATTATTGGATATTATCAAAAAAATAGAATATTTAATTTATTTAAATCCACTCATTATTAACACCTTTTTAATTTTTATTATAGACGCAAATTTATGAAAAAGAAAGATTGATTTGGCATGAACGTGAATCAGAATTACTTGATCAAGCCAAAGCACTTCAAGAAACTATAAATGTTCTCGCTCAACAAAGCGAACAGTCATCGCAAAAAAAAAGTGATTCTTCTCCAATCCCTTATGAAACATTATCAGCTAGTCACTACTCTAATGCTCGTGAACTTAAAAATGCTCAAAGACAAATCAAGGAATTAGAGCACAAAATTAGCGAATTGGATTCTGTTCTAGTCAAAACTAAACAAACTTCCACCGAATCTATTGAGCTTAATAAAAATCATGTTCGTAGAATTCAACAATTGGAAAATGAAATCTCTCAAATTAAATATATGAATAATACCTTGATGGAAGATAATGAAAGCTATCAATTATTGTTACACGAGAAAACAATCAAAGGTGATTTCATCATGAACCCAATCTTGCAGGTAAAATCAATTAATGGTAATGTTTATTGAATCTCATATATTGAATATATATTTAACGTTTATGTATATGTTTTTTTATAGTTGGAGAATTTTGATTTTGACAATATGAAATATACCGATAAAGCAGAAAAGGTGACCGACAATATAGCTAAAGATGATGATAAAGATTCTCAGAAATCAAGAGATTCTCCTAAATCAGAAGATTCTTCGGTTAAAAATAAATTAATAAATCATACTGATCTTTCTGCTGAATTAGAACGTGCTAAGGCACTCACCGTGTCATTACAAGGTGAAAATGTATATAAAGAAAGCGACCATACCATAATAGAAAGTAAGTGTTATGATAATTATTATTAGCATAAATAATACACGTGATAATAATAATAATATTTTCTAAATTTTTTAGAGTTTCAAGATGAAATCAAAACGCTTAGAGATGCAAATAAATCAATGCAACTCTACATTCAAAAAATTCTCAATCGTATTATGGAAGCAAAAGGTTTCGAGGAAATATTATCATCAGATTGGTCTGCTGGATCATTAGGCTTTGGTGGTGATCAAGATGAAAAATACAATAATGATGATGGCAAGAGAACAGAAAGGCGTAAAAATTTGTCCGGACTTCATTTCCGTAGTATTTCTCAACCACCTAATAAAACTCACAAAATTCAAATTCTAACAGAAGAGCCAGAGTCTTTACCTGATAATTATAATAGTAATCATAAAGAATTGATTTTAACCAAGGGATTATCGGTGCCCAAACGAACTCAAAGAAGTAAATCTATCTCTGATGCTAAACATAACACTCTCAATACTAGCAATAACAGTAAACGATTTAGTTTCTTGGAATGGGTTGGAGGCAATAAAGAAACTAGTAAAAAAGATGATCCTTACATGAGACAATTAACGCTTTTAAAAGAAAAAAATTAAAAATGTAACTTTTCTTTTTTTACATATATTTTGATATATAAAATTTATGATTTGTATATTTTTTTTTTTTTAAATAAAAATTTTTAAAATTATATTGCATTACGTATAAACTGGGGCGGGTTGTTATTATTATATCAGATATATATTATACAAATTTACCACTTTGTATCACCAAAATTATTAGTGACTTTGTTGCCCAATGATCACACATTAATATTTAATGTTAATATTGAGAACAATTTCTTTATATTTATTTCATTTTTTATAATGGACGTTGAAATGTCTGAACAAGAGCCTATTGAACCAATTAATATCAATGATAACATCGCTCCAAAAAATAATAGTACTGGATCACCAAAATCTGTTGTTATAGAAGAGAACGAACAACAACTACAAATTAAAATGGAGACAACTGTCGAAGATTCAAAGGTAGCGACAAGCACCACGACCACTACCACTGTAGTAGATGCTGCTACCGCCGCCGCCGCTGGAGCTGAAATAGTAACTACCGAGACAGCCATTCCTGGTACAGAACAAACTACTATTATGAATGATGAGGAAGAAAAAAACAGGCTTGAGGAGGAAGCTCGCAAATTCCTATCTTTACAAGCACAAGAAATAGTAATACCATCATATGCTGCTTGGTTTGATATGGCGAAAATTCATAATATCGAAAAAAAATCTTTACCAGAATTTTTTAATAAAAAAAACAAATCTAAAAATCCAACTGTTTATAAAGAATATAGAGATTTTATAATCAATGCATATCGACTTAATCCTTCAGAATATCTAACCGTCACTGCTTGTCGTAGAAATTTGGCCGGTGATGTCTGTGCAATTATTCGTGTACATGCTTTTCTTGAACAATGGGGATTAATAAATTATCAAGTAGGAATTTTTTTTAATAAATCACGTTTATGTGCATTAATAATTTAATAATAATAATAATAATAAATTATAGGTAGATCAAGATACACGACCATCATCTGTTGCGCCTCCTTTCACGGGACATTTTGTTATTACTGCAGATGCACCAAGAGGTCTTCAACCATATCTACCAAAAGGTTCTGTTGCTGTTTCAAATACGAATCAATCTAACCTTAGTAATAATAACAATAATAACAACAACGGTATTGCTACATCATCAAAAACTGACACTGTTAATGTAAATCCAAAGGGTGATTCCTCATTTGGAATTCGCCAAAATGTATATCAAACAAATAACACTAGTAATAATAATGACACCACAACAACTTCAAATACTGAAAATGATGAAAGTGAAAGTAATAACAACAATAATAGCAAGAGCAGTAACAATAATAGTGAGTCAACAGGAGGAAAAAAACAATATAATTGTTTTACATGTAAGGTTGATTGTACTCAATCTCGTTATCATAGTTTAAAGAATGGAAAATTAGATCTGTGTCTCAATTGTTATTCATCTGGCCATTATCCCACTTCAATGCATAGTGGTGATTTCTTAAAAATGGATGAAGCACAATTCAAACATGCTCAGGATGAAGAATGGACAGAACAAGAAACTTTAGCACTTTTGGAAGGTATTGAATTATATGAGGATGATTGGCACAAGATTGCTGAACATGTGGGTACTCGTACCAGAGATCAGTGTATTCTGCACTTTTTAGAATTCCCTATTGAAGATCCATTAAATGGAGCAAAAATGTCAAAACTGGGGCCACTTCAGTATCAAAGGATGTCTTTCAGTCAAGCAGATAATCCAGTGTTGTCAGTTGTTGCATACTTGGCATCTATTGTGAGTCCTAATGTTGCAGCAGCAGCAGCTAAATCAGCAATCAAAGAATTACCGTCACCATTACCATCATCATCATCTGCCGTTGCTGCCAAAAATAATAATAATTCAGAAACTAATCCAAAGGAATCTAATGAATCTAATGATGTTAATCATGATACACAAACCATCGAAGAAGGAAGAATTGGTGACATTGTTGATGGAGAAATTAAAGTGAAAAATGAAGATGCAATGGACACAGAAGTGGCAACTGAACCAAAGCAAGATTCAACATCACAGAATATAGATGAGACTTCTTCATCATCATCACCTTCACCAATAGATATTGCAAATTCCAAATCAAAATTATTGGATAGAGCAACAGCAACAGCAATGGGTGCAGCAGCAGCTAAAGCCAAGGTTCTGGCAGATTATGAGGATCGAGAGATACAGAGACTTGTTAATAAAGTTATTAAAAATCAATTGAAAAAACTTGAACTCAAACTTCAACAATTTGACGAATTAGAAAATGTTATTGAGAATGAAAGGAAGGAAATAGAGAAACAACGTCAATTGTTATATCTTGAACGCTTAACTCTTAAAAAGAATAGTTTAATTATACAAAAACAATTAAAAGGAGGTGGTGGAGGTAGTATTGGTGTCAATAATATTACTAACAATAACAGTGGTAGTAGTAGTAGTAGTAGTAATAATAATAATAATAATAATAATAGATTAGTATCTACAATTGAATATCAACAAAGACAGCAACAACAATTACAACAATCACAAATAGGACCATTAAGTAAAGAGGAAAGTAAAATTGGTGAACTTTAGATTAACAGATTCCAAATAAAAAAATATTCAATTAATCCAGAACATTGAAATACACAATTTATGTGTTTTATTTTTGTATATAAATAATGTATGTAGGGTTATGATAGAATTTTTTTCATAAATTTTTCATTTTATCCAATAATTAAAGAACTTCTTTTGCCTCAACCCAACCAATCAGTGTTATACCATATAATAAGTGACAATAACTAAAAAATATATTATTCCAAGAAAAAGACTAGTTTCACTCTCACTATTTATATATATAACCCATCTCTTTTATTAGAGAATGAACTGTATTTTTATAAAAATGAATTTGACGATATAAATGAACCTAGTTCGTTTCACCGAGACGGAAATTGAGGATTGCTAAAGCTATCGGGATTAAAACCCAAGACCCTTACCGTTTTATTGCTTTTGATGGGTATGTATGAGGAGAGTCATTAAGCAATGTAAAACCATTCTGACATGTCATAAAAAAACCTTTTGGTATGTCATAAAGTCTTGTTTAAACCAGGATGCAAAAAAGAAAATATGAACTTCTGAACTCAACTACCTAATAAGCAAAAACCCGAACCAGAAAGCTTATTAACTAAAAACTTAATCACAATCTCTTTCAGGAATTAGTGAAGAATGTTAATTCTTATTATACCCAAGAACTCAACTAATTACACTACTTACTCTCTCCTGCTAATTAGGATAACTTTTTTTAATAAAAAGTAATCAATTTAATACCAGCCCTAGACATACCAATAATTTGGCCACGAGTTTCTTTGCTCAATTCTTTTTTTGGGATTTAGGTTTTCATTTCCATCTTTAAAAAATTATGACAGCGTAATTCCTCGCTCAATGAAATTTACAGCAAATGACTCGGGAATATACTGTACTGTGAAATTTCAAATTTTTTGGAGGTGAATGTAGCTATTTTTTGTTGACGCCAATGATTACGCTCGATGAATAATAACGTTGTTAAAGTTGTTGGTTCTTTATTAACTCTGCGAGTAAGCTAATAATTAACATTGCTATTGTTTAATAACAAACTATTTAATCGCGATTTTGCAATACTGTTTCCATTTATACTATTATTATGGAAGATGGTCCACTTGTCACAATCCGTCAACCAATAATACATCTATCTAATGGAACTTCAGAATCTGCAATAATTAATTCACCTTTAGCTCATGCCCTGTTCGACTTGGACAGTGACAATATCAAATTCACCACATTCTGTACAAATTTGTGAATGTCACTGACAGCGTAACTTCTTCCTAACCGTAGTGCGTTCTCGAACCAGTTTTGACACCTTCCATTTGTTTGTCCTCATCTTTCCCCATATCAATCAAATTCATGGTTGGAAGATGATCAAGCTATATATGGGATGATAGATTGAGGAAGCATTTGGTAGGAATTATCATATCCATAGTTCCTACGTTGTTTTATAATAATTATTATTTTTAATGTAAATCTTAATAGGTATATTAAACAATTTCCAAGATTGTGGACAATGAAAATATTAGAGGTTGTACTTTCTGAATATTCAATCAATTAATTTTAATATTCGGATAATCATTAAATTTATTTAATCATTTTACATTCTATCAAAATTATCAATATTTTTTTTCAAAAAAAAAAAAAAAAATCTTTTCAAATAAAAGTGGATCAAATTTTGTTCTTCTTGAGGTCATCATATAAGTGTGTAATATAATTAGATGTAGATTCACTGCCACATACTACAACATTACAAGGAACAATAATATCAAAAACTTCAGAGACATTAACTTGACAAATAACTCCTTTAGATTTTTCTCCATCTTTTACAATTTCAGTTTCTTCCATCAAGTTCCATATCCAATTTGACTTCTTAAAACCACCCTTTACCTTTCTTTTCTTCAAAATATGAGTAGCAGAAAGCTCCTCCCTTCTCTATTATAGTGACTGAAGGCTCTTCTTCCATTTTAAATTTAATTTATTAGATGGATTAAATGTTAAGAGAATTTATTTCAATTCAGTTACACAATTTGATTATCACTTAATTCATTCATTAATATTTGGTCAATCAATCAATGAAAAAATCAAATATCCGATTAACCAAATACTCACTGAATATTCACTGAATATTATTCATTAGGTGCAACCTCTAGAAAAAAATGATGCCTAGAATTATGATTTTTATACTCTGGCGTCGGCAGATTGGTTGGTTAGGATATATTATACCATCCATCAATAAATTAAATATCACATGTGGTACTTCAACATCTAATCCTTGGGTTTCTTTTATTAATTTACTTCATTACTATTTATCTCCTAGTCTATATAGTAATAGGATTTTTTAACCCTTCCCCTATTCTTCATATTATTTAATGTCGCATTAAAATATATATCAATTTTTGATATTGATCATTAGTTTGATGATGATGTCGGTGTCGTTCAACCTTAAACTCCAATATACGCTTTTCAATTGCTAGTTCACATTCATATGCCGATTCCTTTTGATATTCTAGTTCAGATCTAATTCAAATACATCATCATCATCATCATCATCATCATCATCATCATCATCATCATCATCATCATCATCATCATCATCATCATCATCAAACAAAAAAATATAGATGTATATATATATATACCTAAGATTTAGCCTTTCTTTTTCTGGAAGGCGAATTACCTAACCAATCTTTTACAATAACAGTGGCATAAATATAACATATTGTTGATCAACAAATAATATCATCATAATGACTGGTTTTTAGAAAAGAAAAAATACATTCATTGAAAATTTTAGGTAAAGGTAAAAAATTAAATGCGTTATTAATATCTTTATGTTATTTATTTTTAACGCTTTTTTTTGACGCGCGAATTTTAAGGTGTGAAACAAAGACAAAAAAAGGTTTTCAGTAAAATGGAGACTTTTAAAAAACAAAGATTTTCATTAACAATAGATTTCTAGGTTCTTTTTTTTCCTTTATTATCACAAGAATGGTAATAACTTTTTTGTTTAGATTTAAAAATAATATTAATATTAAATATTTGTTATTATTGAAAATAGACTTATTCTAAATAATATGAATGGTCAGCAATCCCTTCACAAAAATATCAAGACTGAAAGGATCGAATTCATTTGAATAGCTCTGAACTAGAATATCAAAAGAAATTGGCATGTGCATATGGACTAGCAATTGAAAAGTGCATATTGGTGTTTAAGGTTGAACAACACCAACATCATCACCAAACTAATGATCAATATCAAAAAATTGATTAAAAAACGTATAATATCAGCGAACCCCGAATTGGTTCTTGATGCACCAAGAATGATTAATGACTATTATTTAAATTTATTGGATTGGAGTAATAAAAATATGGTAGCAGTTGGATTGGATAAAAATGTTTATCGGTGGGTAATTAGGGTTCGATTCTGGAGAGGGAGCCTGAGAAATGGCAATCACATCCAAGGAAGGCAGCAGGCGTGCAAATTACCCAATCCCGATACAGGGTAAAGGCATTTGCTAATACTAGTAGTGGTGCTAGAATTATTGATAATAAGATTTCTAGTCTTTCTTGGTCTGAAGATGGTGATCATCTTGCCGTGGGATTGAATGACGGAATACTCAAATATGGGATATTTTGAGTGGTCATACTACTTGTGTAGGTGTTATAACATGGAATAAACAAATTATTGCTTCAGGATCTAGGGATGAAGCATGATGTTAGACTTGCACGACATAAATTTGCAGAATTACATGACAATACTAGTGAAGTTTGTGGTTTGAAATGGAGGAGTGATGATGAACAATTGGCTAGTGGAGGTAATAATGACAACAAAGTTAATATTTGGGATGCAAAATCAAGCATTCCAAAATTTATTAAAACCGACCATAAAGATTCTGTCAAGGTAAATATATATATATTAATATGATAATATTAAATAATTTGATTTATAGATATGTGTGTGTATTCATCAATATATATATATAAGCACACTATAATATAAATAAAGGCTATTGCATGGTGCCTTTGGCAAAGAATTTTGCTTGCAACAGGTGAAGGAGCAGCAGATCAACAAATTTATTTCTTGAATACAGATGCATCAGTACAACTGAAATCGATTAATACTTAATCACAAGTTACATCAATTGTTTGGTCAAATCACTACAAGGAGGTATTATCAATTCATGAGTATCCAAGTTTTCGATTTATAATCTGGAAATATCCTTCACTAAAGAAAATTATTGATGTTAAGGATGCACATGAGAATCGTATTTTACAATCAGCTTTGAGTCCTGAAGGAGAAATTGTAGCAACTGTGGCAGGTGATGATTGTTTGAAGTTTTTGCATATATTTCAAAAACCAAGAATGGTGGCACTGGCAATGATGATTATGGTGATGATTATGATAAAAATAATTTGAATTTAATTAGATAATTAATTAATTTAAATATATAAAAATTTCAAGTATGAATATCCAGGATGGTTACTAAATCAAATCATTTCATTTTAAAGGAGTAAATATAGATTGTTGACTAATTTGTGTTAAAAAAAAATATTGAAAATTATAGAAATTGGAGACTAATATAAATGCAATATAAGTATACTGTATGTACTATATGTATTAATTTATGAAAAATTAATAGTATCAAACTATAATAATTACAGGGGAATAATGATGACTATGAATGAAGGAATATTATATGAATAAAATACAGGTGGTTATTTACTTATTTATGAAATAATATAAAGAATGTAGGAAAAATGAAAATGATATTTAAATTTTGGATTTAAAATTTTTTGAAAGAAAAAAGAAATGGATAAAAATAATTGAGTTAATTAATGTTTATTTTTATTATTTTCTAAAATAATTTTAAGTAATACACACGTTGTTTCAATTTAAAACTGATTTTGGTTCTTTTTAAAAAATTTTTTTGAAAGTTCATTATTTGTATTATTTACTGTAATGTGTTAGTAGTATATTAGTATTAGTGTTTATTTATTGTGAATTGTATGATGTATATCTGGCATGTGTGAGATGTGAGATGTGTGACGACTAAGTTAGTACGTCATAATTCTGAAATTTCTCCCCTAAAAAAAGAAATTTCAAAATTAAATATTTCAATCTTCCCAAGTCCAAAGGTTATAAATAAAAGACCAAGTCGTCGTGCTCATTGTCCAAGTCCAAGGTCTAAGCGTATCCATCAAACATGCAGATTGTCCGCGTCAATCAAAAAATCTAAACACAAATTTAGAAATTCAATCACAGCCACCAATACGGGGGAAGCCTCCAAAAAATAGTCACACGCTGTGCAATTGGAAGAGCGATGCTTTTCTTTTAAGACAGATTATAATATTTAACAAACAATCAAAATAATGATTAAAAAAGATCAATCAATAATAATTCGGGTTAATTGGTCTTGTTTTTAGAATAGCAGCTACAGTGTGATAACAAACTGTAAAATTGGACGTGATTTCACGTAATTACAAGTTTAATAAAACAAATGAATTATGTAATTATTATTTTTATCTTTGACATTATATATATACTAACGATAATGCATAAAAGATTTTTTTATGCGTACATATATATATCCTTCATATTTCTTTAAAGTATTATTTAAATACCCAAAGACTCTTTTTATTTTTATTTTTATTCTTTAGCCTTTACCTCTTTTCATATTATTTAATGATCTAATCCATTCATATCAATATTAATTCCAATACACACCAAAAGGAGTAAATACACAATTTAAAATTGGTGATTTTATTCAACCAATTACAAGAAGAAATCAAATTTTGGATGTTCAAGCATTGCAAGTAGCCGAATTGGTCAACGTCTATGATAATGAACCTTCCTCTTAGATAAACGCTCACTTTTACAAAGCCTGTGATCTTGTTGAATGAAATGAATGAACAAGTTGCTAATGTTAATTCATTCAATGTATAAAGCATTTAATACTACTACAACTTTGTTGATTAAATAATTAAAAAATTTTTCTAAATAAATTACATTTTATTATTATTTTTGCTAAAAAAAATTTGGTTAAAAAATAATTTATTATATAAAAACAAAAATGTACCAAAAATATAAATTTATTTAAAAAAAAACAAATGAATAAAATTTTTCAATTTCTTCCAATAAAATAATATGAATTATCATATCATCTGACATTATTATTATTATTAGTACAGCTTTGATGTTGTTTTATCTACAAAATTATTAATTAATTATGAGATGGTATTATTTTTAGTCCAATATTCTTTACGAACTTCAAACAGTGATGGTTTATAACTTTCTGATTTAACAATAGACAAATTCTTGAACGCATTTCCATGTGGTCGTGAACTTTTTGGAATTCTACCATCAAAATCCAATATTTCTTTCTCTAAACTTGTTGGTCTCTGAACATCTTCAATCACTCTGAAATTCTTGCCTTTACCAAACTTTACAGCCATACATCCATTGTTTCTATTAACTCTCAACACCTAATAATACAAACTAATCAATGATTTTTTTTTTTTTTTTTGAGTGGAAGAAATGAAAATATAATAAATATCCAAATTACTTATTTACCTCAAGTTCTGTTGTAACAGTAATATCAAGTTTTGCAAAACTTCGTTTATATATCAATATATCACCTTCTTTGATGACCTTTGCTTTAACGAGATCTGGAAGTGTTATTTTGGCAGAATCTCCCGCTAATTGTACATTGCCAACACCTTCTTTTAGTATTTCTCCCCACATCTCTTCAAATGCATCGCTCTAACAATATATGTAGATGATGAATAAATATGATTATAACTATGACTGTATATATAGGCATATACACAACTTACCTTCCAGTGACTAGGAAGATTACACCTGAAATTTTCATATTCGTCCCATTGTTGATTTACTCCATACTTTGTATAATACCCATATTCAATGCTAAGTTGCCACCACCACCTGGCATCTTTCACATCATCTGACAACCAAAAATCAAACCGAGGTGTCACTTTCATTGGATCAATACCGGTAATTTGACCATGAATTCCTGCTTCATATAAAAATTCATCTTTGTATGTGCGTTCACGTTCTATATATGGTGTATCAATTGGTTCGCCTGTTATACTTGCAATTGGTACAATGTCTTCAATGGGAATTAACTTCATAATACGAATTTTTTGTTCATTTGTGAAACTATTAAAATTTTCTACATTTATAATTCTCTAAAATTAAATAATTAATCAATCAGAGTTATTTGAATTATTAATATCATCTCAACAATAATGACATAGAAATATAGACACACATACATATGCTCATATATATACACACACATATATATATACAAACAAATGCTCGTTAACACATACACCACACACATGTTTTCTGAAATATTTATTACCTTAATTGAAGCACATGAAGCAATTGATTCTGGTTTAGTGAATAAATCGGTTAAATATTTTATATCTTTTTTTGTCATCCATGGTTGTTTAGTAAAGAGTTTATCAAGATATTGATTATAATCAGGTTTTGGTCTTTTTATAAAAGAATTAGTAGCAGCAGCAGTAGTAGAAGATGAAGAGTGTGAGTAAGATGATAATGATGAACGGGAGGGAGAAGAGGATAAAGCTCTAAGTTCTTCCATTGATGAAAATATCTTAATTTTAGGAGTTTTTATTTTAGTTTCTAATATTTCAATAACAAATTGATCTTCTTCTAATGCATACTCTTTAAGTCTCAACTTGAGTTTTTCATTCATACTTAAATCACTTTCATCGATATTAGATGATGGTACCCGCATAATTCTTTCTTTTGCAGCTTCTTTTATCTTACGTTCATATCTTGTTTTTATTTTTTTGTAAATATAAAGATTTCTTTTTTCGTATTGAAGCAATTCTTCTTCACCATCTTTTCTACCTTCTGTATTATTTCCCAATTCTCTATTATCAATGATTTCAGATTGTTGGATCCTATATATTGTTTTGGCAGATTGCCTTGCTTTTTTCTCTTCTAACAATTGTTGTAACCATTCTTTTCCTACTTTGTATTCAGGTTGATCTTGTATCGATTTATTTGACAGGTCGTTTTTAAATTCACTATTATTATTATTATTACTGTTACCGATATCATTATTACTAGTTCTAACTTTTGATCTTATACGTTTATTATTATAAGCTTTCTTATCTTGTTTTGACTCTTGGTTTGCTATTTTTTTTCTTTTCAACCTTTTTGATTTCTTTGAAGTTTTTTCTTCTTGCTCAGTTTTATCAATTTCCATATCCTCTTCCTGGTCCTCTTCCGCCTCATCATCATCAACATCAACTCCCATATCTTGATCAATAACAAGATTAGAAGTATTGATGCCTTTACTTGTACCAGCAATAGTTGCTCCTTCTCCCCCTCCTTCTTTTTCTTTTTCTTCTTGCTGTAGAGAGCTTTTAGACTCGTATTCTTTTTTAGAAGCTAGAATTGCTTCTCTAAGTTGAGCTTCTTCGTATTCATTTAATGAATCGTCAGAATAGTCAGCAGACTGACTAGTAGCAGAGGTGGTTTTATTGGTCTTTCTTTTTAAAATACTTTTTTTTCCTTTAGATTTTTTTGGCATATTTTTTTTTGGTTTTTACTTCTTTGGCTTCGTTAAAATTCTACGGAATGAAATAAATTTATCAACGATTTTTATTGGTTAACTTAAATTACAAACCACCCTTAGACATAATAAGACACATTTAGGGATGCTCTCATTATGTAATTTACTTTAAACGATCTAAGCTTTATATGTTCGCGGTTCTTGTTTTTATTCCTATTGATTATTATTATTATTATTCCTATTGATTATTATTATTATTATTCCTAATTGATTATAATTATTATTATTATTATTGACAAACAATATTTTTTATCAATTAAATTGATCAATCAACCGATTATTTATTAAATATTTATCGTATTATTTTTAGACTTTTCCCAGCACAAAGTAAATAATTTTCTGATTGTTTTTCTTTCTTAATATCAAAAATATTATGACACGGAGTCGGCCCATCCAACAAAAGACCGCAATATGTCACAAGCAGATAAAACATCACTCTAGAAAAAAAATAATAATAATTAGAAATTAATATCAAACAAGGTATCGTAAAAAAGCAAAAAATCAATTAATTAGAAAGTTTTAGTTGTAGTATGTAGTAGTTGTATCTTGTTTCGTGCGTGACATACAGTCAAAAAAAAAATTTTTTTTTGATTTTCGATGCAAAACAAGATTTTTTTTTTTTTTTTTTTTTTTTACAAGAAAAGACGAATATTTATTCATTGAATTTATTTTACAAAAAAAAGATTTAAGCCATTCTGGGATGAATTCATTGAATCAAAAACACTAGTAAATCACTGTGCCAAGTCAATGGGATGACGCTTTAAAAAGACTAGCTCTTGGGTCATGGGTTATAAGTTGATTAAATGCCTTATGATTTAAATCATATTCCTTTTTTACCAGAAGAGTTTTAATTTCACCCTAGGCTTTTGAAAAATCTCTTCTGGCTAAACAACATTAAAATAGATCAGTAATGTTTAGTGCAGTTAATGTTGATATAGAAAATGGAAAATAAACAATATTTAGGTGAAGATTATATCAATAAATCTAAAAATTCACATTCATTGACCCTGATCTTGGAGAAGCAGCAATAATTGACCTGTTAAATAATAATAAAGCTGCAATAAAAGAAGGAACTTTCCATTGAAATTTAGCAGTCGGGTCAATAGATTGGGATGGGGAAGAATGAGAGGTGTGACTACTCCCATTCATTCCCCAAAAGTGTTATAGAAAAATACCCAAAATAAAGGCTGATAACCAAAATCCTAAATTTTCAGTGATTGAGGAGAATTGAGGTGCCGTATCATTTCTCTTGATCCGGGAGCGAGAGCTTTCATGACTGGGTATAACCCAAGTAATTAGGTTATAGAATGGACTAAACCCACTAATGCTTGCATGTTTAATTAATTCTGTGTAATAGAACATAGTAATACAAGGTTACTATTATTATCACATACGCTTGTTTTTTTCTAAAAATTAATACCGGATAGAGATACACACGATTGTTAAATGATTAATAAATAGCTAATTAATTGTTAATTTGAATGACAGTATATGACATAATATAATTTATTATTTAAAAATAATAGGAAAAAGAGTTATATTCCACATGGAAAAAAAAAGTATAATAATGTCATACTCACAATTGTTTACCTATAATAAATAATCCCCGAGGTAAAAAAACAGTTTGTACTATAAGAGTATTTTTCTTTTTTAAGTTTAAACTAGACTTTTTATTTTTGTTATGTTTTTTTATTTTATTTTTTTTTCAT
>CAUDNR010001119.1:5017-16976 GCA_958430865.1 Entrophospora sp. SA101 | reverse complement strand
TTTGTCTATAATTAGAACCAATCATATTCGCATGTAATTAATAACCTAACCTATGACAATAATTAATATTCAAAAGAATGGATAATTGATTAATGTTGATCGACGTAATTTTGTAATTTCATGTACTCCTGGTCCGAGAAGTTATCATTGAGAATTACTCAAATTAAAATGCACAAAATTTCAGAGACGGAAAGAGATATTTTTGCTTGCCAAATGAGACTTGGTTGGCGTTAAGAAAATTAATTCAAAATTTCCTAATCAAAACCAAATGTTTTCATCCGGATATTATTGTTCGGGCGAAAATTTAAATAGATTATTGCTAAAAATGCTATTACAATACCGCAACACATTCCTTATTGTGCTTAAAAATAAAAATTGGAAATTGAATGTTTTTTGCCGCCCAATTACCATATTAATTAATTAATAGCACCTTAAAAAATCCAGTTGATCAAAGAATATGTAATGCAAGTCATCTTAATTACTTCAACATCGGTCTCCATCATTTGAACACTATTTATTCTCATCTGTTGGCTGATTCTTCTCCTCCTCATGGCTGACCCGGTCAATACCAATGCAAGCCAACTGTGGAGTATTTTTGATCATGTGTATTTAATTTATTAATATGAAAACGAAAACATAAGTTGATTTTGAGTGTGCGTTATGTAATCTCCATAATCGAGGACGGATAGATTTCTCCAGAATGACAAATAGGAAAATAACCGCCGGATTTAAAAGTCCGAAAGCTTAAATATTGTCTAATATGAAACCCCATTAATGAAACGAGCTTGCATATTTACAACAATGCGAAAGTCAAATAATGTAATTTGGATTTTGCTTTGATGATTTGTCACATATATGCGCCTAACCCAGACATATGTTTGCGTGTTTAATAAAGTACCTCTCTCTACCCTTGGTTTATAAACCTACCATCACAGCTTTGTAAAGTATCCGAGTATTTTTACGAAGAAAGTATTAATAGTGAATGAAGATTGTGGAGGAAACTGAGAAAAGAAAATATTTGTAAAGAGGTTTGAAGATGTGATAATGATAAAAATAATGGTATAGCTTTTTTATCATGGGTGTAGTACAGCATTTGCATCATAATTGATTCAAATGGTATATTTTAATTGATCTAATATATATATATTTTTTTTTTTTTAAAATCAATAATTTTATTTTTTTATTGATCAATAGACAATTTTCTCTATGACGATCCTTTTTTATCACTAAACATTGACATCCATATTGGGCACGAAATAGCAATTAGCTCTTTTTCAAATTTATAAGAAAAGATACAATTATGTACCAAATGTCAACAGATAATGCATATTGCCATTTGTCAGATTTAATGTATATCATAATAGTATGAACATTTGAATTTTTTCCAAGTATATTAAGGTTTAAATTTATTAAATTCAAAAATCAATAATAATATTTGTAGAACCTTTAGATGAGAAATCAAAAGAACCAAAAACATCAAATTGGAATGCTATATTAAGGCACCTTTGCTCACGAAGTTGGTCCTTTTTCTGATTACCAATCATATTTTTGAAATACAAAAATCTGCTGTTACTATTCAAAAATGCATTATCATTGCTGTAACTTATGTTGGGAAAATGTCACTTATGACATTGGTCAGGAGCATTGCTATAGCAAACCAATGGAGGCTAAGGTAAAAGTAGGCTACTGAAAATGATGAGAATTGCAAATATGCCTTCTTAGCGGTTATAATATGTATTATCAGCGGTCCTCATTTTTAAAAAGAAAATGACCAAACAACGACAGTGTGAGGGAACAAAGCAAAGAACCAACTGGAACGGTATACATGGATAAATATTATCAGAAAAGAAAAATGTTTGGAATAATTATTTCTAATTTAACACCAGACTATTTTTGAAATGTTTTCCGCTGACCTTTATGTAAATGACAAGATTAAAGTCTTTTGGAGTGTTAACTGATCTGAAAAGCTCATGGAATATTTATTGAGTGGAAGAGGGAAAGCGAATTATCACAATCACATTTTCATGCCGTACAAAAGCGTTAGATTTGATTGCCTAGATGGCGAGTGATCTGAATGGAAGTTCTAAGGTAGCGCATATGCTTGGTCTGTATGCCGAGAATTATATTTGTAAAGTTTCGACAACTTTCTAATGATGGCATGCCAAATGATGAAAAAGTACAATTTCGGGCTCGATAATAATAATTGTATTTTTTATTATTTTTCAAATCAGAAACTCTGACGCAAGAGCAACAAAAAAGTAGGTATTATTAAAAGAATTATGTAGAAATAATTTAAGTATCAAACTCATTTAATTAATTATTATAATCGTTATTACCTCTTAACTCATTTAGTACTGACAAAGGATACAGGGCATAGTTTCGGTAAAACAATTCCACCACGTAACCACAAAGAGCGAAACATATTACAATTTAAGAATATTCATGTATTGTGGTATTTGTCATTTTATTATTGAGAGAGTTATTAGTTCAAGCACTAGAAGTATTGGATGAGAGCCCGATTTTTACAAAGGAATTTAACCTGTTATGAAGTGGTCTTTTTTAAGCCAAGTGACCCTTCCGGTACAATAGTGTTCATTTTAACAGGATTTCATGATTAATGGGGTTCGGGTTGACTATGCATCAAATTATATTCAAATGTTAGGTGATGGAATTAAGTAAGCATTGTATATTAATTAATCAATTGTAATAATAATAATAAATTTATTTAGATTTGAGTGTCATCAGAATCTACACAAGTATCATTATCAGTATCATCATCATCATCATCAGTATAATTATCATCAGTATCATTAATCATCATCACTATTCATAATTGTGTACTAATAATAAAATAAACGAAAAAAAATTTAAACTACTGCCTCTGCTACTATGAATCTAATAATAAAAATTGGAGTGAATGAGATCAACTTGCCATTTAGTAACTCAAAAATCGAACCAATATTATTATTACTATTGCTACTATTACTATTGCTACAATCATTGTTATTGTAATAGTGATGGTAATGATATCTGCCATTGCAGTTGAAATAATTGCAATTTATAACTGGTGGTTGATTATGATATAATTTTGCTGCTGTTGTAATTGCAGCAAGTGTAAATGTTGTTGTTAAAGTAGGAATTGTTGTTGTTGTTGCTGTAAAAACTGTTGTTACGGTTGTAAAAACTGTTGTTGTTGTGTGAATTGTTATTGCTGCTGCAACCTTTTTGAATTCTTAATCGTTGTTGTCTTTGATTTGAAGAAGAAGACATTGTTTTGTTTGAACGCGAAAAACACATGGGTGATCTTCCTATATACTAAATACGGAGCCTGCCAATCACAATTTTTCTTGAACGCGATCATTATTATTCGCAAACATGGTGGACATTCCTTTATATTATACATATTATATCGACTATTTCTTAATTGTTTTAGAATAGATGACTGACGGGCAACACTTATGAGACAGGTGCAAGTACACTAAATAACAACCTTTCAAATTTTACAAGTATACTCTTTTCACTTCAACATTCTCTGAAGTAACAAATTTTATTCCTTGATTGCAAGTCATTACTAAAACGTCTGTTGGTTTTTGTTCCGTTTGAAAAATAGAAAAAGATGTCTCAAAGTGGTGAAATATTTCAGAACAAGGAAAAGGAAAGGCTGAACTAGTTGGTTATGAATTAAACAAATATAAGCAAGATAATATGTTCAAAATGCTATAATTCTTATAAACTATATGAGAGATATAATAGATATAAAAGAAAACATAAAGATGTGACATATAAAATGAGAATGGAAGCAATGCTAATTTTATAGACCATCAAATCAGGTGATTAAATATTAATTTAATATTAATTAAAATTTTGTTTTAAATAATTAAATACATAGCTACCTATTTAAAAATTTATATTAAAGAGATTGAAGAGAGACAGAGTGAGGACTATATAGAATTACTTCTATATAAAAATAGTTAATATGAAACTCATTTACATTAGATCTACTATAGAACCCAAGATTCACAGCACCATTTGAAGAGGGAACAAGGTGAAAAAAATTGCTCCTTACATTTTCAAAATAAATGATACTCAGACACTGGAAGCTTATCTAAGAAAAGAAAAGATTACCTATGAAATTTACCAAGAAGAAAGAAAAATAATAAATGTTGGAAAAAGAAAGCATCACAATGATGCATTATTACCCAACAAAAAGCAAAAATCATTAAAAGGAAAATAATTTTATTATTACAATATTTCTTAGTATATTGGTAACATTTTAATTTAAAATATTTCTGATTGTGCAAAACGAAGTGAACGGCCTCCCAAAAACTATTTAGATCAACCAACTATACTTATGATCCATTAACTGAACATTTATGTCGAATACTTTTCTTTCATTTTTTTTGCCATTTTAATACACATAATTTAATTTTTTAAAACATAAAAGCAAGGCTCGCATTAATATGATATTTGATATAATTAGAATTTAGCGCAAACTTTAAAATAGAACCCTAAATATGTAACTTTGACTTTTTGTGCGACTAATACTTAATAATGGTGAATCAAATATTTTTATCAATTAAAGAAAAAATGGCCTGTCATAACTCATCACACACATAAGTTTTCCCAATGTTTTGAGCTCCCAGGAAGCATCTTTATCAACATGGCATATTAAATATTTATTAACATTACTGCATGTTACCAATAATTTTTATCACAAAAATTTGCATCATGTCATAGCCAAAAGTAATTAACAAATGCAAGGATTTACATCATAAAAAAGTAAAAACAATTATTTGGAGGTAAAAATTAATATTATTTCTAAATTTTAGTGTTTTAAAGTCATGACTAAAAATATTGCATTTTTGATTCTTTGACAATGATCTTTTAAAAATTTAATAATAATAATAATAAAACTATTTTAATTAAAAATTTTTATATAAATAACTAGTTATATCATGGATGACTTTAATATATACATATATGTTTATATATGAAAATAATCAATTTATAATTCATTAATATATATGCTACATACTTTAAATTTAATTGAGAATCTGATAACAATATATCATGCTCTGTATAGATTTTGGGTAATAACAAATCATTATTCTCTACACAGTCAGTCATCAACACCTAAATGGATTCTATTCAAAATATTACTTTAAAAAAATGTCTGATAAATAAATTCTAAATATTTATTTATTATGTAATGGATCTAAATCACTAAATGTATTATCAAAAGAGGTGCTCTTTGAATGAACAAATTGTTTTTGTTGTAATGGGTTCATACTTGTGCTTGTAAAACCATTCATTGGGTGCATTGTTTTTCGTGAATTAATGTCAGATGCAGCTTGGAAATCACTGAAAATATTATCATCATTTAATTTTTGAGGTGGAAATCTTTTTGACATTTCAGATTTAATTAATGGTAGAAGATTAATGAAAGGATTGTCTGTTATCTTATTGTTGTTATCAAAAATAGATGATGTTGTTTTTAATGGGTCTAAATCACTAAACATGCCATCAAAAGAGATGCTTTTGAATGGCCAAATTGTTTTTGTTGTGATGAATTCATATTTGTATTTGTAAAACCATTTGAAAATGTGTGGTTTTTGTAAGAATTCAAATTTGTTGAACACATTTTTTTTTGTGAATTAACATCAAGAAATTGCTGAAAATATCATCATTGTTATCTGATTTTTGAGGTGGAAATCTTTTTGATGTTTCAGATTGGTTGATGATAGAAGATCAATGAAAGGATAGTTTGTTATCTTGCTGTTGTAAAAATAGGTGATGTTGTTAATATTGAAGATGGAGAAGCTGGTTTAGGTTTAAGAATACCTTTAGAGTGATAATAATAATGATAGTAATTATTATTATTATTATATTATCTATTCTTATAAGTATTATCATTTGTGAACTTACTACTGCTTGCAATTGAAGTCAAAGAACTATGTCTGACATGCCCAAAAGGATTCTGTTTATCATCAATGCACTTGAATTTATATATACTGTATACAAAGAGTGCTAAATAAATAAATAAATAAAAATAAGATAAATAATAAATAATTACATTATAATTAACAGGAGAAAGATTAAAATCACGAACTTTGTATGATCAGCTTGACTGATAGAAGTACTACTAAAAGTAGTTAGTTTCAACAAAATCAGCACCAGCCTCTAAATACTTTATATGAATATTCCAATATGTTGAGGATGTGTTAACACCAAAAGATTGTTATTTCCTTTGAGATCTTTAGGATGATTTAGAAATCCTGTCCTCTGAAATCATCTTCCATTAATTTTAGTTGTTGTATAACTGTAGCCATACCACCATTAAGATACATAATACAAGTTGACCAATTACCCTGCATTAAGAATATTATTTTCGTACATACTTTTGTAATAAATGACTTGGCCTAGATAAAAAAATGATTAAAAAGAATCAAAAATTAATTATTGTTGTTACTGTTATCATCAATCATTATAATCATAACATCATAACAATACTAACATTCTAACTATTTTTTTTCTTTCCAATCTCTTTGTCCTAAGATTTGAGAACAATTAGTTGTGTGACATGTCACATCAATTGATTTTCTATATTAATATGTGAAAACAAGAATTTGATTCATGATCATGTGGACAAAGCCAACAAGTAATCTCATCATCTTGCTTTATATCGTTATCAATAGTAGATTCAGAAGAGATAGTATCGTTAGCCAAAGTATTTATAGAAGGAGTTTTTCCAGTCGGCGGTGGTGATATTATTGTGATGTCATTAGGTAAATTTTGTATATTATTGTTAAGTCTTTGTTGAAAACTGATTCAGAATTAGTAGTTATCTCCTTATTATTGAAAGGTTAGTACTAGTTATATGTTGTGTTTGTTGATGTTTTGTCAACACATAAGCAATAGGTAAACGACCTTGTTCTTTTGTTATTTATGCTCCCATGTTTAATTATTATTAAGCTTATCTCGTTACTTGTTAAAATTTTCTTCATTATTAATCTAGGAGAAATGTTGAGTTGGATGAATGTTGAGATGAAAAAGTGAATATCTTTTTTAAAACAATATATGAATGTGTTGAAAAGATGAAAAAAAAGATTTTGTTTATAATAATATATGTATATATTCTTCTTTCAATTTACATAAAAAAAAAAAAAAAATTTTTTAACGCATTGATCTGTTATGAATCAATTTCTTCAAACGTATTTTTATTGAATTTTTTTTCTTGGACACCTGCTGAGAGCTTTTTATCAAACCCAAATCATAGAGCTTTTGGGGGTTTATCCTTCTGGAGAAAATGGCATTTATTAAAATCATTAATTCTTCACGTGTCCATTCCCTTCTTCCAGAAGTAATAATTCCATCTTCATCATCCAACACACTTAATTCTTCTTCCAATCCTTGCCCTTGTACTTGTAAATTTTGAATTGATCTAGCAGTAGTTTCAGTGGATGAAGTAGATGCAGTGTCTGTTGCACTATTAGCTGGTGATGATCTTTTAATTTCATTGGTAGAAGAAAAATTATCACTAGTAGTTGAAGCTTCATTATTATCATCTTTGCTATTTTTTGTGAGGAACTGTATTTCTTCATCCTCTTCACATACTATCATCATTTCTTCCTCATTCTTGTGAAAATTAGTTATAGCATGGACAACTTCTTTCTGTTGACTTTAAAAAAAATTTTTTATTAATATACACATATATGTTTATATATGAAAACAATTAATTTATAATTCATTAATATATATGCTACATACTTTAAATTTAATTGAGAGCCTGGTAACAATATATCATATTCTGTATAGATTTCGGGTAATAACAAATCATTATTCTTTATGCAGTTGTCAACACCTAAAATGGATTCTTGGACTTTGTATGATTCTGTAGTTCTTTCTGTTGGTAATGATGATTCTGTTTCTTTTGGTCCTGTAGTATCTTCTGCATTTAGTGGCGATTCTGTGGTTACTTCTGGATTTGGTGATGACGATCCTGTGATTGCTTTTGCTTTTATTGATGTTGATTCTGTATTATCTTTTGCCTTAGGTGATGGTGATGATGGTGATGGTGATGGTGATGGTGATGGTGGCGATTTCGTGGTTTTTTTTACTTCTGGCAATGATGATTCTGTAGTTGCTTCTAGATTTGGTGATGTAGTTGTTTTTACTCCAGGTGGTGATTCTGTAGTTACTTTTACTTTTGGTGATGTAGTTGTTTTTGCTCCAGGTGGTGATTCATTACCTATTTGGTAAAATTGATTTATTAATTATTTCTCATTAAATTTTTTATATTAGCAAAAAAAAAATATATATACCGGAAATTGAAGTAGCTTTATTTTTATTGGCAAGAATATTATTTTCATACATGCTTTTAAAATAATTTACTTGGTCTAGATAAAAAAATGATTAAAAAGAATCAAAAGTTAATTATTGTTGTTTCATCAATCATTGTCATCATAACATCATAACAATACTAACGTTCCAATAATAAATTTTCTTTTTTAAGAACCTCAATTTCCTGCCTTAGGATAATTACTAATTCAGCTGAAGAGCTATTACCATATACAAAGCATTTAAACAATTAATTTATTTTTAAAAAGCAACTAGAGTGACGACAGGTGGCACCACCACCATCCTTAAAACACTTACTCGGGTCTTGTTGCTTCTGCAACATTGTTGGCTTTTCTTCTTTTATTGGTTCCTTGCGACATTTTGAATCTTGAAAATGAAAAGTTTTTGTGATACGATTGACGCGTACACTAATTATTTATCCTATTGGTTTTTTTTTTGGTAGGACAGACACGAATTGATTTTTTTTTCTTTCTTGGAAAAACAATTTATTTTTTGACAGAGTCCAAGGTGACAAAACGTGAGTGTTGTTGTTTAGTTTGGTTTGGGTCTCCTAAAGAAAACGTGTTAATAACTAACCAGAGGTACCTTTTTTTACTTGTATTGATTGATATTTTTATTTTGGTTTATATACATTTTAAATTGGAAATCAAAACGCGGAGCAGATCTTGCTGGGCATTTACAAGATTTTCATTGATAATATTTTGCTTTTTGTAATCAATAATATTAATAATAGTATTATTATAAATATTATATTATAATCACAAGAAGATGTCAAGGCAGCACACCATTGAATATGAAACATTTTGAGTATGCAACATTTGATTACAGGAAATTGACAGGCGTTGAAGCAAGCATGCACACTACCTTGAACACTACAATAATTCTCACATGTTCCTCGTGTTCAAAAGGCTAATCTGACCTGATGGATCGATGATACAATGATGCTACCACATTCCAGGGGTAATACGTGGCCCTGGAGTTTACCAAGACTGCATCAATTGTCAATGATGCTTTCACTAATCTTCCCTCACAGCATCCAGACCAGAGAAGGCTGCTGGCACACTGGCCAAAAAGTCAACTCCAACGATCTCACCTCTAGGGCAAGGATGGCACTGTGATCAAGTTGCAACTCTGCTGATGAATTGTAATGCCATGTAAATATCCAGATCCATCAAAGCAACGAGAACCTGCAACTTGCTCAAGCACAGGAGGTCGCAATTCAGAGCAGGGTTGGTGGCCCTGAAATTGCATTTGGAACTCTGATGTTAAGAGGAAAGTTGTAAAATAGTGTTTGTTTTGTATAATCATTTTCGTAAATTCTCTGTTTAACCAATTTAATGATTTTGGATAGGGGACTGGATTGGGTTTTGCCCAATCAGTCCTCTGTCCTATAGGTTAAAATTATCGCATGATTATATACATCTTTGTCAGCAATATGTCCAACAAGAAAAAAGCCATAAAAATGGTTTGGATTTTGTTTGGTATGTTTTGTTATAAATTAATCATTTTCCCAAATTTTCTGCTTCTCTTTAATTTTTATCTGACCAACTGAATTTTAATGATGTTGGCCATTTAAAAATCCTTAGCCGCTAAGCCATTTATTACCTAAATTGGTAATTTTATTTCTATAACCAGAAGGTAACGCAGAAATCTATTACCAAATTTAGAAATTGTGTATGCAGATTATTAGTCGGCTAACATCACTACTGAATTTGTAAATGGGGGTAGGGTTGTTGGTGAGTAGGCATGCCACTGACAAGACAGGGGATGCCTTTGGGATATACCAGCCAAACTCATAGAAAGGGATCTTTTGTCCAGACTTAGGGTCACATGGATGTTAAGCACAGAAAATGTACACTATCAATGTATGTTTTTTTCAACAAAATAAACATTTAAATAATTAATTGTTAAATATTAATACTTTTCATTTCATAAAAATTACAGCAACCCAGGACTCAAAACTCTGAATTCAGGGAAAAACCAAAACAGTAACCTTCTGAGTTGCAGAATTTTCAACCAGTTGCAGGTGCCAACTTTATGCTAGCATGGCAATAACACAAAGCAATCATCACACAAGCACCAGCTATCAGCAATCAATGCTCCATATGGTGACAGCCAAGCCTGGTCTGAGGGGAAGATAAGGGAATGTTTTGTCCAAAGCCTTCCAACATGTTCAATTGTTTCACCTGTGGAAAAAATTTCCACAGTTATGAAGCGTGTGAAAGCACAACGCTTGCTTGTTTGTGACAGGAAAATTTTAATTAAATCTGACACCTGTGATCAACATCAGATTTATTATTCACAAGGAACCATAATTGATAATCATGAAGAATAATTTATTATTGTGAATCCCAGAGATCTGGGTAGACATGCATTACTAAAAGTTTCATTTATGCATGGCCTTGGTATCATTACTACCCGGGTGATGCAATTGTTTGTTATGTCAATGATGATATCAAATGTATTGCATAATAATCATGACCATCATGAATATTTGATGGATGGAGGCATTCACATACAAGGAAATGATTAAATAGCTAAGTCATGTTTGTTTTGTTAAAGATGTATGATTAATTATATTTAAAATATACAATAAAAAAATTGCAAGACTGCACCACTATGTCAATCAAGCCATCAAGCTATCATGTTTGTGCATGATTTAAAATTCTTTTGTGCTCCCATCTTTCTTTGCTTATACATACTGATAAGTTAATAATATTCTTAATATTTTTATCATATTGTCTAAAAGCCTATTAGTAAATGTTGAAAGTGTCAATATTTATCAGATATTCTTTTATAATTAACCCTATTTTTTAGTTAATTTAATAAACCGATGATAACTCTTTTATATTGTAATTAAATTATTTCTAAAGCTTTTTGTGCTAAAATAATATCATAATCTTGAGCTGCAGTTAGGTTTCTATTCAAATAAGGTTTATTTGAATAAAACAAATAATTCGAGTAATAATAATTCGAATAAAAGCAAATAAAGCAAATAAAACAAATAAAACAAATAAAACAAATAAAACAAATAAAACAAATAAAACAAATAATTAATTAATAAAACGAATAAAAACGAATAAAACAAATAGAAATGAATAAAAATGAATAAACCGAATAAAACAAATAAAAACGAATAAAACAAATAAAAAACGAATAAAATGAATAAAACGAATAAAATGAATAAAATGAATAAAAAACAAATAAAACGAATAAACGTACAGTTAAAACTCGTTAAGACGGTGCTTTGATAAACCAAATATACACAATAAAATGATGTTGTTTTATTATCTACCTATCAAATTACCTCAATAAGCCAATGTTATTAAGGTTTTTAGATCGAAGTTTTTTTTTGAAAATATTGACTTTGGTTTAACGAGTTCTGACTGCATTATGAATAGAAACCATGCATTAAATACCAAAATCAAAAACAACAATAAACAAACAAACAAATAGCTTTTATTGTGAAATAATTAATTTTGTTCCTTTATTGAATCAATCATACAAGTAGTGGTCAATTTAAATAAATGTATAAAGTTTAATGATTTTTAATGTTGCAAATTTTTTTGATGTCAATCTCAAAATCAATCATGTTTATATA
>CAUDNR010001117.1:4803-19554 GCA_958430865.1 Entrophospora sp. SA101 | reverse complement strand
ATTTACATATATAATTAACAAACTAATAATAAAAGGCTCATCCAATTGTCATACACTTCATGACCAAATCATACAACGTTTTTCCAATGACGAGGTCAAAAACATGAATGATTCCTTCCAGCATGGTAGATTAAACTATCCAAAAAGAAAGGCTCTAGTAAATGCTTTACACATTCATATTAAGTGCAAAAAATAAGGATGTTTGATTTTAAATTCTAATATTGATTTTCTTTGCAAATCAAATTTGACTTCAACAATGACAATGGATAAGGAAGAAAAGAAGTTATTCATGTATTTATCCAAATTGAAAAAACAATATTAATGAGGTCAATGGCACTCGAACAGGAAGGGAAGATTCCACACAAATGAGAAGGAATTATCAAAATTAGTGATGTTAGCCATTTAAAAATCCTTAGCCGGCTAAGCCGTTTACTACCTAAATTGGTAACTTTATTTCCATAACAAGAAGGTAGCGCGGAAATATATTACCAAATTTAGAAATTAATTATGCAGATTATTAGCCGGCTAACATCACTAATCAAAATCTAAAGTTTAAATGTCAACATTGTCTTGATTATTTATTGAATGGCATAAAAAATTATGTAATGATAATACATCCATATTAGGTGAAGAAGATGAAGAGAAGGATGAAATAATATAGATAATGAAGATAATATTAATTTGGAGGAGTCTGAAGAATTAATTTAAAAGGAGGGTTTAGATCTTGATCAATCTTAAAAATGCATTGTACACATTTCAACAAATTAAATAAATTTTTTCTGTATGATTATGTAGGACAAATGAATGTCCACCATGCTTAATGGATATACAATTAAGCCTTATTATTGTAAAGAAGAAGAAATTTTTCAATATTATCTTGGTTAGGATACATTGGCAACCAAGGCTACTACTTCAAAAGTGACTAAGAGTGAGAAAAGGAAAATTATTAAATTTAAAAATGAAATATTTAATTTTAAATAAAATTTTCAAGAGACTCAAGATAAATTTTCTAGGGCAGTAATATTTAAGGAAAAAAAAATACTTCGAGTGACTCAAGATAGATTTTCCAGGGCAGTATTTACTATAATATTCAACAAACTATAGCTGTTGTAGAACTTAAAGAAGCAGATGAAGTTGTTGGTGGCTATAACCCAACTTGTTAAAATGAGTGATTTAATATTAAATAAGGTTGTTAGACCTAAAGAGCAATCTAATATTATTGTATTTGTGATGATATAAAATGAGTGAATTAAATTGTATTTATCAATTATTAGGATTATTTATAATGATTGTTTAATGTTAAAGAAATACATGTTCTTTTTTTAAAATGATCATCAAAGGAGGAAAGGGAACAAGCGACTATTATTACTTATAACGATTGCAACAATTGCAATTCATTGCTGCTGTTAACAACTTTATAATCTTCTAAGGTTGCTCTAGAAGCTTTTAGTTGGGATAGTCAAAGCCCAGGATTTGCAACTTATCCAGCGAAGTGGTTCGGCTCATTACAACGTACACTTGACCTTTAGCGAACATGTTTTCATAATCATTTAACATTATTTGTGGTAAGGTTAAACTTTGGTTCTTGTAAACTGTCAAAGCGAATGCATTTTGGAGAGGAGATTGTTGTCTTGATGCACTTTTACCATCAATTTCAAAGCGGTAAGTTTCCCTTTGCACAATTATTTTGCTTATACTTGCCAGGGTTGGAAATGTTACTTTGATACTTTCGTCATCGATCATCTTTGTCACAACACCAATGACTCATTGCATATATTCTCATTAAACAATTCGTTGTTCAATGATCAATAGAGAGTATTTATCACAACGCAACCAACTTCATGAAACTGCAAATTCCTTTTTATAGATAAATTACCAAAAGACATTAATCATTTTAAAAAAAAATCTACAATTATTCAGAAATAGTGATTGAATGTTGCATCTGATTGATTTTTGTTGTTTTCTTACAGACAAGCTTTTAAACAAAAACGTAATAATGAGTTTCGTGAAATACAGTTTAGTATTGCAGTGCGGTGATATTTTTTGGTGTTATAAGATCACATGGCTCAATCACTTACATATATATTCGTTCGGAGCGAGGTCGGGTGACGAAATGTGACGAAAGTGAGAAAGGGTAAAGTCAAAGGTCAAAATGTATGATAATGATGACAAAAGTATAAAATTCAATTTTATTTAGATTTAATTAAAACAAAAACTTAAATTTAAACATTTTTTTTACATCGTAAATCATGTTTCTTAGTTTGATACTTTAATTTTTATACATAAAATTTTAGTATGAATTGCTTCTTTACATCTATTACTGGTTTCATAACTTTCTTCAAAATCTGTAGAATCGTCTGATAACTCTGATTGTTGAAATGCTTCTTCATATACTATTTTTAATGAAGTGTAACCATATATCAGACACTGGACGTTCTGTAGCTAATTCTTGATTAATGTTAAATGAACTTTCAGATATGTTAATGTTTGCAAATTCATATTATATGATGATAATTGATAAGGAATTGGTAAATTGGTGAATTAGAATTTGACATTTACTCCTTGAACCAAAAATGCAAATAATTTAAAATCCACAAAATAATTGGTTTATTTTATTGTTTCGCCATTTTCGTCACTTTCGTCAAATCCTCAAAGTGTATAAATCCTATTTCGTCACCCAACCTTGGTTCAGAGCATCAACATTAGCCGGTTATATTATTATTATATCAATATTTTTATTTTATTCGTTTTGTTGAAGCAAAAATTTATTTGTTTATTTGTTTTTTATTTAATATTTAAAAATCACACATACAAAGAAAATTGTTCATGAATTTAATAAATTTAATAAAAAATCCTTTGCAAAGAAGAAACCTCACGTGAATCAAAGGTTATTTACGAATTTCGATTGTTAAAAAAATCAACTAATCTTTTTTTTTTCTAATTAAAAAAAAAAGATCCTTTTGTCCCTCGTGTTTATTTATTTATCCCAGATTAATAGTCAATTGGATCGATTAGATTTTTCTTTTCAAGTCTAACGCTATAGAAGAATAAGCTTCATACAAACATCAAAAGTCATTTACAAATTTCGATTGTTAAAATCAACGAATTTTGTTTTCTCCAAAAGGAAATCAGATCATCTACTATCCCTCAAATTGTCAAAAGTTTATTTGTTTTCTCCGAAAGGAAATTAAAAGTTTTTCTTGTCCAGATCACACGCACTATCTCTCAAATGGTCAAAATCAAAAAAATTGTCACATTGTTAGATTGTTAAATTGAAAACATTTTTTGAATCCTGGTCTCGTGACCAGAAAATGCAAACACGTTGTGTGACAAGCCTTTGAGGATCTGTGGTAAAGGTTCCAAGACAAGACCATCATTTTCTGGTCATTTTAAACAGTCCGAAATGTCAGAGCAAGACGAAAACCTAAAGCGAAACACGAATATCCTTTCAGTCAAGTTTTTTAGTTGTACAAAATATGATAAATATATATAGCAATTGGGATTCACACGATACGACGACGTAAAAATAATCCACAAACATTTGTCATTTTTGGAAATTGAAAATATTTCTGTTCAAATTTCAATTTATCAACAATTTGCAAGTCGTTTCAAGTCAGCGTAGCAAATAAAAAAGAAATGACTCATTACAAAGTTTTGCCCTTTGATTTTGATCTCGTCTTTTCCCCAATAATTCAGTTTACTAACCAAACATTTCAAAATTGGGCAAAGCCGTTAGAATAAGGAAACAAAAAAAAAAAAGAAAAAAAGAAAATATTACATAATAATAAATATAAAAATCCACACAAAATTATGACATTTAGTAAAGCACCGTAACACGGCAACTATTCTTTCTTTTATATATGTTAATAAAAATAATAAATTGGTAATTAAACCTAATTTTGGCTGATAAGAAGGAAACAGAGAAACAACAAACTTGTTGTTTCTATTCTAAATTTGGAAACAAATTTTTTTTAATAATAAACAAAAAACAAGAATATTAAAAATAGCTATGCAACAAACAACTTCAACAACAACAACAACAACAACAACAACAACAACAACAGCAGCAGCAACAACAACAACAACAACAACAAAATATTCATCCAGTTAAAAAGTAGCTCCTACTAGTAATGACAATGGCAAAGTATTTACCCGGTTCAAGTTTACCCAGTTCAAAGGGTAGCTTCTTCCACTGTCAATGATAAAGAATAACAACAAAGTATTTATCCAGCTCAAAGGGCAATTTCTTCAATTAATAATGACAAACAACAACAACAAAATATTTATCAGGTTCAAAGGGTAATTCATCTTCATCAAAACTTTCATCAGATCCATCTGAACCAATCGCTTCTTGAAATAGATTTAGAAACAATTTTTTTCACGAGTTGACATTTTAATAATTATTTATATTAGTTATGCATAAATTTAAAATATTCTTTCAACCCCCCTCCGCGTAAATTTATTATGTAGATCAGTGCCAAGAATATATGTGGAAACAACTACGGTATAACCCTTGTTTCAACGAATTATAATTAAATTCGCGTTTCAGCGAATTTTTTACACATTATGGAAACATAAATGAAATTTTTTTATGTGTCCAGCCGTTGAAACGAGGGTTATACTGTATATATGAAATTTTCTGTTCGAAGTTGGTCCTGATTTCCATTACCTAATAAGTATTGTACAACAAGGAACAGGAAACAGGGACGGAATAAGGACGATGATTTTATGCAAATAATAAATTATCGATTATGCATGCAATAAAAGTAAATTGTGTATTAGTTGTGCATCTAAATTTTTTTAATTACTATTACGCAAAAAATTGAAATTTTATCAATCATTATTATTAATTTCATAAATTCATTGATTTTTTTTGAGCAATGATTATCAACGACCCCATTCATAAAATGATCACAAAAATATCCTTCCATCAACGGCCATGACTTAAACAATTATGGGGTGATTTTGGTTGATTATGCATTATTCAGCAATTTTACTTTATTATGCAATATTATGCAAATTGCATAAAATCGTCGTCCCTGGAACGGAACAACTTTGAACACTCCATTTTATCATTAGTTAGTAAAAAATCTACATAACAATGCAATGGACGTCCTCAGAAATTAAAATTTTGATTTAACCGATCTGTCCTCATTTAATTTTTGATTAAGATTTATTTTTACTACTTACCCTCTAATACTAAGATTTTTAAATTTCGAATATTTGTAAATTCCATATTTCAAATTTCGAATGTTTGTAATGTTTGAAATGATTATGAATATTCAAATAAATACAAGTATCTGAAATGAATATGAATATATGAAATAATTACGAATATCTGAAATAACTATGAATATGAATATATGAATATCTGAAATAATTATGAATATCCAAAATAATTACAAATATTTGAAAGAGTTACAAAATAAATTGTATATATATATTAAAATATCCTTCATTTTCCATTTCAAAGATTAAATTTTTGAGGTTATCAATCTTAATCAAATCAAATTTTATCAATTTAATTTCTGAGGACGTCCAATAAATACATATGTTTCACCCCATTTTCAATATTTTAAGTAATTTAATTCGATAAGTCGGTCATATGAACTCACCCCACATGACCGACTTATCGAGTTTACATATGTATCACAAAATTTTATGCAGTGTCATACATTAATTTTCTGGAGATGATTTCTAAATTTGTAGAAAACTATATTAGTTACACACCAGCATACGGGAATAATAAAAATGTGATATTTCGAATTTTGCGTGACAAAATTGTATTTTCATTTACTATTTTATCATTAACAATCGGAGTTTAAATTATTAATTATAAATAAATTGGGGGACTAGATTTAAAGGTAAATTAATAAATTTATTTTAATGCTGAAATCTATTATATATATATTTTCAGACGTACAATTGGAGGAGTTTTTTGTTATTATATATATAAATTGGGCGACTAAATCTAAAGGTAAATTAATAAATTTATTTTAATGCTGAAATTTATTATATATATATTTTCTAACGTGAAATGAGTATTCCTCTATTTATTCAATGATATAGCTATTTAATTATAAACAACACAAACAAAACAGGATGAGCAGATATATTATTTGCAATAATTAGATCATTTGGGATTTTATAGATAACTCTCATTTTAAATAGATTTTGGATCATAAAAAAATTTTTTGATAATATTTCTTCAAACATGATGAATTTCAAAACTGCGGAACGATACACACACGGGCTTTGCCTAGATGGAAAAAAGGACAGGAAAATTTAACGTGATACATGCAGACGTTCTTGGTTGTACGATTTGGTCATGAAGTAACAGTTTTATGAATGAAATTATTAATAATTGGATTAGTAATTATATATAAACAAAAGGCAAATAATTAAGGATCTATTTTAATGCTGAAATTAGTTATATTACTATATGTATCTAATGTGAAATGAGTAATTTTATTATTATTGATATAGTTATTTAATTATAAGAGCACAAACAGAATGATTAAATGCATTAGATGTTTAGAAGTAATATTTTAACATTTAAAAAAAAACTGTTAATTTTAAACTGGCATTAAAATTGATTCAATAATAAGTTTGGTTTCGATAAGAAAATTTACTATATGTTACAGATCGCCCTATTGTATCACAAATTTATATCACATAAATGAGCCTACATGAATTATGCAGATTTTTTACTAATAAGTGTAGACATGTGATCAAATACTTTAGTGTACAATAAATTAATATATACATATACAAACATATATTATACTGTATATATATAATCCTTTGATCAATAAAAAATTTTTTTATTTTTGGTTATAATTGTTAAAAAAATTAAATTTACAAAATGTCTATTTTTTCATCTTTGGAAAATATAAACATATTATTCAAAAAACTTGTTAATTACAACAATGATGCTTTACCATTAAAAAATATCGGCAAACTTGTTAATGATTTAACAGAATTGTTAAAATATGATTCTAGCTCTTATGATGTAGAAATCCGAGTCAGAGTAGGCCAGGATCAAATTAAAACTTTTAAAGCTCATTCTATAATTTTAAAAGCAAGGTCATCTTACTTTAAAGCGGCTTTATCAAGTAATTGGATTAAAAGATCCGAGGATGGTGTTATTTTATTCGAAAAAGAAAATATTTCCCCAAAAGTGTTTGAAGTTCTTTTAATGTAAGATAATTTAATTTAATTGATTGTTTTTTATCAAAATATTAACATTGTATTATTTAAAAAGATACATGTATAATGGCATAACTAATATAGATAACTTGGATCCTGATGAAATTCTTGAACTTCTTGAAGCATGTGACGAATTGGATTTTGACGAATTAATCAATGATTTACAAAATTGGCTAATCTCCAAGAAGAAAGAATGGATTCAACAAAATTTAGTTTATGTTCAAAAAATCTCATCAAAACATCATTTATCATTCGGTTTACTTCAAGATTATTTTAACAGAGTAACTTCAGATGAACCAGAAATATTCTTAAAATCTAATGATATTTCACTAATCGAAAAACCTATGCTCATCTCTATATTGGAAAGAGATGAATTAAATTTGGAAGAAATTGATGTTTGGGATTGTGTCATTCAATGGGGAACAGGACAGAATGAAGATATCTTGAGAAAAAATATTTCGGAATGGAATAAGGATGATTTTAAAAAGTTAAAAGATACATTGGATGATGTTATTCCATTAATAAGATTTGATATAATTACTTCAAATGATTTTCATCAAAAAATTATGTGTTATAAAGATGTTTTTAATGAAGAATTATATAAAGAACTTCTTCAATATTATCTTAATCAGGATACATGGCAACCAAAGCATCTCCTGAGAAAAGGACCACGAACAAAAGGAAAATTATTAAACTTAAATATGAAACGTTTAATTTCTAATTGGATTGATGATAAAAACAATAATGACAATAATGCTCTTTATAATTTCGAATTAATTCTTCAGGGGACTAGTGATGGATTTTCTAGGGCAGTTTTTGATGAAAAATGCAATGATATTCAACAAACTGTAGCTATTATGAAACTTAAAGAAACTGGCGAATTTGTTGGTGGATATAATCCAGTTTGTTGGAATATAAAAAAAAGGTCCTCGGATGAGGATTATCCTATTGAAACTGATAAAAGTTTTATATTTAAGATCGATGAAAATGAAATGAAAGATTCAATACTAAGTAAGGTCAATAAACCTGAAAGAGCAATTTATCATAGTAGAGTAATTGTTAATGATCCTTTTAACAATAAAAACTTTAAGGAAATAACAATAAATTTTTTTGATTTGATTTTACATAATAGTGTTAATAACGAACCTTATTGTTATTATTATTATTGGGAAAATTATAAAATTAACTTGAAGCTTAAAAATAAAGATAAATTTGCACATTTGGTAGAGGAATTGGAGGTGTACAAAATTACAAAAGATTGATGATATATATGTTATATATATTTTTTTTATTAGTGACCCGTAAATTATAAAGATATTTTACAAATAAAAAAAAAGTTATATAAAAAAAATTTGATACCACCTTGTTCGAAAAATAAGCGTATATAAATCTATTTTGACAATATTCTGCTAAAACTTCCTAGAAAAGAGAATATACTATTTGCGTAAGCAGTTTTAAAATATTTGGATAATAATAACTATATTATTTGTTTAGAAGATAAAAAAAATGCGATACATGCACGGCTAAGCCGATAAATTTCTCAGTCGGTTGACATCACTAATAAAAATGCAGAAATTCATAAAAATTTTGAACAACTTCGAGTCCTCGCTTGACATTCTAATTCTAATAAATAAATTTCCGCAAAAATCATAAAATCATTGTTTTTGTCTTATTTTATTTTTGGTAAAAAATAGTTAGTGCTTTGATAAAAAGGTAACAATATTAGAACTTTCATAGAAAGCCAAGTTTTATTTGCTTTAGTTAGTAAGCAAAAGTTAAGACTAACATCGGGTTGGTAACTAGCAAGTATTGCCAACGATTGGTAGCGTCATTTATTTAGTGAGTTATAGGACTAACTAACTAGTGAATGGTTATTAACAATTAGTAACATTATTTGCTTTAGTAAATTATTGTCCAAAGGTAGTACTGGCAGTGTTATTGTAATAAATTGTTATCGTAAATGTAAGGCTGTTGTCTTGTAAATAAACAAAAGCGAGTATTGGCCAAATAAAATATAGACAAGGATAAGCGACTGAAATAAATCGGTCACAAGTGGAAAGAAGGAACTTTATGGAGGTCTTTGAGCTTTGTAAAAGAACCATCATTACTTATTTATGGTAACCTGGTACCCTAGCAGTTTCGCCGAAACTTTTGGGTACAATAAAAAGGAAATAAGCGTGAATCAATGTATATTAGTTGACAGCACCGAATTATTGTGAATTGTAACTAACTGACAAGAGTAGCCCAAAAGTTGTGCCATACTCAGCCATACTTGGCATCAACAAAAAGGGCTGCCTTGAATTATGTATGGGGAGTGCTGCAACAAAACCAGACAAAGTGAATATTTGTATTACTAGAATTACAGGGATCAAAATTTAGTAATGTGATTATTATAATATATTTTCGGTGACAAATTTCATAAGCGATTGACAAAAAAAACGGCAGAAAAAAACAGTAAACTACACGATTATATATTTATTATATATTTTAAATTTTCAATTGTTTTGTTAGAAATAACAACATTATCTTTTGTTTATTTGTTTATCTGTTTTAGTTGATCAATAAATCTCAGGTCTCAAGATAATTTATCTTATCCATTTTTAGTAATTATAAATAATTTAAACATAATTATTTTAGTTGAGGTTTTTTATTTTCTCTTTTATATAAATTATTGAATATATATTTCTGATATTTATTTTTCTTTTTTGCCCAATTTGCTTGTCAACACAGGACCAATTTCAATTAAAATAAATGAAAACCTACAAAGTGAATATGAAATTATAAAATTATATATATAGGGATAGGTGTATATGAAAAGTAATAATAAGTATAATGGTTCTAATGAATATCAAAAAGCAATTGATTTTTAGAAAAAGATTGTGATTGTGGTTGTTCTTCAAGAATTCCCAAGGATAAATTTGCAGAATTAAGGGAGTCATTTCAAGCACTTTCCAAGCCCAAACAAGACATATTTTTGATGGCACAAATCAAAGCAATGGATGGTGGATCAACAAGTACTAGCAGACGCCTTAAAAAGAAAACCAGATCTAATAAAAGAACTTTCTATCACTAGGATCATAATGCATCCATTTGTCAAGAAACTTATTTTAATATGTTAGGGATTGGTAGAACTTTGAAAATATCAGAAATCATCTGATAAATCATGGTCTTTTAACAAGAGTTCATGGTAATATTAAAAGGATGTCTCAATGGAAAACTAAAATGGTGATTGACAAAAATGTTGCAGAAATTGTAATGATTTTTTGGAAAATTATGCTGAAGTTCATGGAATACCAAGCCCAGGAAGAAGTAACAATAGAATAACTCAATCAGTTACATTCTTACCAGTTGAAATGAGTTATAAATCAGTACACAGATATTTTCTAGCTGGTCTAGAAGAAGATAGCAAATTGAAATCTTTGAAGTATGATGTCTTCTAAGGATACCGGCTGCAACTTTTGATGATGGTTGCTACCATCTTTGCATCATATAAAAATGATTGCAACCACTGGTTGCAACCACCTTTACAACCATTTTGTTTCCTTTTTTGGATTGCGACATGGAACACTAATGTCTTCAGAAAATTATGACATCAATTGACACCAGAGATTCAAACTATGAGTCCAAGAACTGACTTGTGTGATACTTGTCAACATTTCAGAAATGGCTTACATTATAATGCTCACCAAGAGGAAGAAGCCAAAGATTTACTTATAAAATTTAAAGAGCATCTGTCCAAGGCAGTGTTGTGACCTGAAACTCTGAGTTTAGGGAAAACTAAAAACAGAAACTAACAGTAACCACCCGAAACTAGTTTAGTTAGTATTTTATGTTTATGTTTATGTTTAGTTTTAGTTTTCTGCTAAGTGTAAGTTCATTTTCCGAAATGTTTCGGGAAGCCAAAAGAGTTTCTGGTCACAACACTGGTCCAAGGCCAAACTGGAAAGAAATTATTATAATAAAAATACCAAATTAGCAGAAGAACAAAGAAAACCAATTGATCAACATTATTCAAAGGGTAAAACGCCATATTGCAGCATTGATGCTACTGCTTATTATAGTTATGATTGAGCCCAAAAATGTTCATGTGCCTCATTTAGATCAACAGGTAAGTAAAATTTGTTACCTTAGTCCATGTAAAGTTCATTTATTTGGTATTCAAGATGAAGCAGTAAGGAAGCAAATTAATTATGTTCTTAATGAAGATGAAATTATAGGAAAAGAATCCAATAGAACTCTTAGTATGATTTTTGATGGAATTAAGAAATTGAAGATTACTTGTGACAATGCTGGGGGGACAAAATAAAAATAATGTAACAATTTGATTTTATTTATATTTGGTAATTTGTGGTAATTACAAAAGCATTGAATTAAATTTCATGGTTCCAGGACACACCAATTCAAATGTGATGGTAGTTTTGAATTGATTAAAAAACTCTATAGGAAAACAAGAATAGATTGTCTGGACCATGTGGTTGAGGCAATAAAAAAAGCTCAGTGTTATGAAGGTAGAAAAGGCTTTCAATACTTAGATATTAAAGCTATTTTGGGAATTTTTTTTAAGAAACTAAATGGTTTACAAAAGTATCAACATTTTCTTTTTGAAGCATCTAATCTTGGTGTAGTCAAAACTCAGGAAGTGGCTAATGGAACTTTTACTAAATTCAATTTATTAAGAATATCTTTATCATAATATTCATCCATTTGTTAGAGATAAATTCAAAGATATTACTTGCCCAAGACCAATCTATACCTAAGGTTGTGGGCGAAACCTCTTAATGACTGTCGAAACTCTGTCGAAACTCTAATGAACAATTAATGTGTAACCTGTCGAAACTCTGATGATTGGCGAAAACCCCAAATGCGAAACTCTGCCGAAACTCTAATAAACAATTAATATGTAACCTGTCGAAACTCTGTCAATTGATTTCTGGAGGAGTTTCTCCCACAACCTTATCTATACCAGAAGTGAATAAAACATTTAGAATAAAATCACTTCGCCACTTGTTAATTTGTCCCCTTACCATCATTAAGTTTAATCTTTTGAGAAATATTTGTTAGCTTTTCCACTTTTAAAGTAAAAAAATACTAAAATAATTTATATACTTATACCCTCATAAAAAGGATATAAATTTATTAAAAGAATGAATAATAAATAATAACTAAACAAGAAAATCATGACAAACATAATAAATGAACTTGAACAGAAAAATAAACAACTATTAAAAGAAATCAGTGATATCAACAAAAAAAGAGAACAAGAAATTGAAAATTTAAAACTAAAAATTTGACACCTTACTGGTCAACCTGATGAAAGTAGTTATGTCCCTGGTCATTGATGATATAAGAAACTAAACAAAAAGTGATTAGAATGAGGTAAATTAAGAAGGGCAATAAATCCTAATGAAACAAGAAATTGAGCCAAAAAATTGTAAAAGAATTTGATTTGATAATATTACTATTGAAGAAATGTTAGAGGAGTTTATTGATAGTTCAAAAGAATTAGCTACAAGTTGTTCTAGTTATATTTCAGATTGAAGTAAAAGAGGTTATCAGTTTACTGAACAAAAGAGAGAGTATGAAAAGAAAATTGTAGAATTGAATAAGTATAAAGAGCCAGTTGAAGATTTAGAAAAAAAAGCTTACAGAAATTTTGTTAGTTTGACATACAATAAAAAGGAAATAAGCGTGAATCAATGTATATTAGTTGACAGCACCGAATTATTGTGAATTGTAACTAACTGACAAGAGTAGCCCAAAAGTTGTGCCATACTCAGCCATACTTGGCATCAACAAAAAGGGCTGCCTTGAATTATGTATGGGGAGTGCTGCAACAAAACCAGACAAAGTGAATATTTGTATTACTAGAATTACAGGGATCAAAATTTAGTAATGTGATTATTATAATATATTTTCGGTGACAAATTTCATAAGCGATTGACAAAAAAAACGGCAGAAAAAAACAGTAAACTACACGATTATATATTTATTATATATTTTAAATTTTCAATTGTTTTGTTAGAAATAACAACATTATCTTTTGTTTATTTGTTTATCTGTTTTAGTTGATCAATAAATCTCAGGTCTCAAGATAATTTATCTTATCCATTTTTAGTAATTATAAATAATTTAAACATAATTATTTTAGTTGAGGTTTTTTATTTTCTCTTTTATATAAATTATTGAATATATATTTCTGATATTTATTTTTCTTTTTTGCCCAATTTGCTTGTCAACACAGGACCAATTTCAATTAAAATAAATGAAAACCTACAAAGTGAATATGAAATTATAAAATTATATATATAGGGATAGGTGTATATGAAAAGTAATAATAAGTATAATGGTTCTAATGAATATGAAAAAGCAATTGATTTTTTAGAAAAAGGATGTAATTGTGGTTGTTCTTCAAGAATTTCTAAGGAAGAATTTGCAGAATTAAGGGAATCTTTTCAAGCTCTTTCTAAAGTAGAACAAGACATATTCTTAATGGCCCAACTTAAGGCAATGGATGGTGGATCAATAAGTACTAGTAGACACCTTAAAAGAAAACCAGATCTAATAAAAGAACTTTCTATCAATGGGATCACAATACACTCCTTTGTCAAGAAACTTATCTCAATATGTTAGGAATTGGTAGGACTTATTTTGAAAATATTAGAAATCATCTAATAAATAATGGTCTTCTACCAAGAATTCATGGTAATATTAAAAGAATGCCTCAATGGAAAACTAAAATGGTGATTGATAAAAATGTTGCAGAAATAGTAAAGAATTTTCTGGAAAATTATGTAGAAGTCCATGGATTACCAAGTCTAGGAAGAAATATCAATAGAATAACTCAATCAACTGTATTCTTACCAGCTGAAATGAGTTATAAATCAGTCCACAGAGATTTCCTAACTGGTTTAGAAATAGCAAATTTAAATCTTTAAAATATGATGCTTTCAGAAAATTATGACATCAATTGACACCAAAGATTCAAATTATGAGTCCAAGAACTGACTTGTGTGATACTTTTCAGCATTTTAGAGATGGTTTACATTATAATGCTTGCCAAGAGGAAGAAGCTAAAAATTTGCTCAAAAGATTTAAAGAACATCTATCCAAGGCTAAACTAGAAAGAAATTATTATAATAAAAATACCAAATTAGCAGAAGAACAAAGAAAACTAGTTAACCAAAATTATTCAAAGGGTAAAACACAATATTGCAGTATTAATGCTACTGCTCATTATAGTTATGATTGAGCCTAAAATGTTCATGTACCTCATTTAGATCAACAAGTAAGTAAAGTTTATTACCTTAGTCCATGTAAGGTTCATTTATTTGGTATTCAAGATGAAGCAGTAAGGGAGCAAATTAATTATGTTCTTAATGAAAATGAAATTATAGGAAAAGGACCAAATGGAACACTTAGTATGATTTTTGATGGAATTAAGAAATTGAACAAAGGTGAAAAGCATTTAAAGATTACTTGTGATAATGCTGGTGGACAGAATAAAAATAATGTAACAATTTGGTTCTATTTATATTTAGTAAT
>CAUDNR010001115.1:4520-14658 GCA_958430865.1 Entrophospora sp. SA101 | reverse complement strand
TCATAACTTTGTTTAGGTATACCCACATATTATTGAGTAATACAATGATTCTCATTACTTTTCAGCCATACCATGTAAATAGGAATAAAGATATATATATAATAAAAGTATATAATAAATATTTTATTAATTGTTTGAAAAAAGTTTGGGACTTTAAGTCTCAGAACCAAACCGGACTGTTCAGGACTGATTAACATCTCTACTCAAAATTTATTTTGTCATGTGATTTATAATAATCACGTTTTTGATGTTGATTATGTCACATGATATTTAATTTTTGGAAATGGGGTTTGTTACTATTACTATACATAGTTTTGATCTTCATATTTGACTGAACACCCCAGTCTCACAAATGTATTAGGGCTAAAATTTGATTAAAAAATTTTTTTTGTTTTTGAAATAAACCCAACTCAAAAACAAGTTTTTCGGAGAGTGGTGTTAGTAACTTTATAGATTAACTATACTTGTTAAATAATCAAACCTAAACGCGAAAACCGCGGGGTAGTCATGAGCTGGGCTTATCTCTCTAAACGCGCACAGGCTCGCACTGATAAGGTGCAATTGTTAAAAGAAGGTTTTTTACAGGCTCAATCAAAGCCTCATCACAAAACTGAAAATAGTAATGGTATAATCAATTTGGGACTTGCTGAAAACCAATTAATGGTAGAGGAATTATTACAAAAGGTTAGTTGTTTATATCACCCAAAATTATTATATTTAATTTTTTTAAAAAAATTAAAAAAATTCTTTGGATAAATTTACATTGGTTGATTTGGAAAAATGAAATTAATAACTTTACTTCTGTTACTGCTTTGAATCTATTTATCTTTTTTGCGGGTTATATATATGTATAATTATATATATTCCTGATCTGTTTAGCTACCTGGTTTATTCGATTTAGAAACTAGACATCTACAAAATTGTCATAATACTGGTTCACAAGAGCTTAGAGCCCATGTTGCTAAACTTATAAATAGATATTTCAATGTACAAACTGAAATATTACCTCAACATGTAACCGTTCATACTGGGGTAACTAGTGCTATTAATGATTTAGCATATGTGTTGTGTGATGAAGGCGATGGAATTTTAATACCAACTCCTTACTATGGTATATATAGTTTTGATATTTTTTAATTAATTACTTTATTGAAAAAAATATAATGTAATTAAATAATATAAATATTAATGTTTTATAGGTGCTATTGATGATGATCTTTATCTCAAAGTTCATGCAAGAGCTATTCCTGTACATATTGGCACTGATGCTGATATATTTGATGAACAGATTCATGTTGAACGGCTTGAACATGCATACCAAAAATCTACAAATGATGATTCCATTAATGTCCGTGCTTTACTTGTCACAAATCCACACAATCCACTTGGTCAATGTTATCCTCGTTCAGTGATTGAGGCTTTATTAAAATTTGCAAGTAGCCATAAACTGCATGTCATTTTTGATGAAATCTTTGCTCTATCAGTATTCGATCATGTGTTGGAAAGCCGTCCACCTGTAAGCGCTTCATCAAGAACTCCTTTACCAAGAACAAAACAACCATTTGTATCAGTTTTATCATTGGATAACCTTGATGAATTAATCGATCCTGCATTTGCACATGTTATTTATGGACTATCAAAAGATTTTTGTCTAAAAGGTAAATTTTGTTTTTATTAAATTTTATGTATATATATATACATAATTAAAACTATTAATATATTGTTCGCTATATTAAATAGGTTTTCGTGTAGGGTTTTCAATTAGTCCTTATAATCAAGCATTGAGAGAAGCTTTAAAAAATATTGCGTATGTTTGATATTATTTATTTGTTTTTGTTTTTTAAAAAAATATTTTTATAATTTAAATAAATTTATTTAATAGAGAACTTTCATGGGTTGGAACTCCAGCAGAAAATATTGCTACCAATTTACTTGCAGATGAAAATTACATTGATTGGTTTTTGACAACTAATCAACGACGTCTTGGTGAAAGCTATACTCGTGCAACTAATCTTTTAAATGAAAATAAAATCTCATTTCTTCCAGCACAAGCTGGTCATTATATCTGGATTGATTTTAGAGAGTATGTACAAGGAAATAGATCAAAAGAACATGAATTATATAAAGAATTTTTGAAGAACGGTGTTTATGTTTCACTAGGCGATGCATTTCATGCTGAAGAGCCTGGCTGGTTTAGTTTGGCATTTGCTGTTGAATGGGATGCTTTAAAATTAGGCATACAAAGAATCATAGATGTTTTGGCGAGATTTGGAAAATAATGAAAAATTGTGGAATCAAAAATAAAAGAGGAGAATGCGTACGAGTTTTGAACATTGCTAATTTATTTTTTTTCCTATCATAATAATAATAATTAAACATTTATTATTGTGTGGTGTAGTAGTAATAGTGTGTATCTTTATTAGTTTATAATTATTGTTGTTGTTATTATTTACTACTACTACTATTCCCTTTATGATCTATTTCTTTATTTCTTTTTTGAATTGTATTCATATTGTTCAAGTTTATTATTTAAATGTTATATTATAAAAATTTTTTTCTTACCAATTACTATTTATATGAAAAATGAAGTTTATTTTTATATACAATACATTTATACATTTACATACATACATATATATACACATATATCTATCTCAAAAGATAAATTTTGAATATTTTTTGTTTAAAATAAATATTTAATAAGTGTTTGTTGATTGGCATACACAGCTAAAATTAATTATTCTTTCTGTTATTAAACCTTTGACAGATAAGCTAATTGCCTTATCAAAATTTTATATATCAATGATTATTGTCAGGTTATCTTAAAAATAATAATTAATCTTCTTTATAATATATTGCTTGCCTTTATTTCTTTTATTATTGGTTATCCCTGACCTGTTACGATACTTATTTTGACTAATAAAGAAATTGAAATTTAGTTATTTGATCAGTTAATTAGTTCAGAAATAAAATAATTGAATAAAATATAATTATCTCGAAATAATCTAATCAATCATCCTTTTCATTTACATTCTAGTTTTCTTCAATTTTTCCCCTTTTTAGAATTCCTTATAAAGTATATCTATTAAAGGAAATTATGTTATCAGTTGAAAATACTCGCTAAGAAAAGATTTGATTGATTGATTTATATTCTGCAAATCATTTCTTATTCCGTCATCATTATAATATAGATAATCGTAATAACAACATTAACAAAGAAGTTTCACCATTAATATTGTAATCAAATATGTTTATGCTAATTTATATTTACAAAAATAAATAAATTCTATAAAATTTTCTTTTGATTCTATTCATTACCATCATCGATAGTAAACAATCTTTTTTAATCATACTTCCCAATAAAATATCCTTTATAAATTGTTAATAATACGGAATAATAATATAATAATAAGAGAATATATACATTAAATGATGAATAAATCGACTCTAATTAATTAATCAATTATTTAGCAGATTAATATAATACCAAATGCATAACTAAATTAATAAATCTTTGCTTCATATTGCTTAATAATGACCAATTTATTAACTAATTACTTCAAAAGTTCATTACTAAAAAAAACTAAATATATCTTCTTTCTTTAATTAATCAATTTTAAAACTAAAGATATTTCTAAAATCAAAATTTTTTCCTATTTATAATATTATAATTGTTTCAATTGAAATTTGATATCGTCGAGATATTTTTGCTGTTGTATGATGATACTATATAAAAATTTCTTTAAATATATTTCCATAAAGTAAATAAAACATTATCATTACCTCAATTACTTTAATGCAAGAAAAAGATCTTTAACATCAATTTTTTCTTTAAAAAATGCATCTTCAAATAAATATAATATTATTTTAAAATTTTTTCGATAAAATCTTTGATAACTTACATTTATTTATTTTTTTTACAATGTGTTAAAGGTGTATTGACTCAAGCCGATATTTCCTTGTGCATCTCTAATAATCACACCTTTAATATATCCTAATGTTTCGTGTGGTTCTGGCATTGATAAACGCGGAGCACTACTAGGGCCTGACATGAAATCTCTATAAAACAAATTAAATAATACATTATAAACATTTATTTATTTAGTTAAGTTAATTATAAATGTGCGAGCCTACGTAGGTAAAGGAATTGCTGTGTGTCTGCCTGGATGATTCCATTGAAATGAGGCCAAATGTATGGGCATAGATTGAACGGGACTGTTCTGTGATTGCCAATCAGCATATGGAATATTTGAATTGGAATTTGATAGTTCTGGAGGATAGGAACTATAATATCCTAAATGAATAAAAAATCAAGTAATATTTAAAGTTTGAATTAAAAATCCTAAGCGAATTTAAAAAAAAAAAATAGATATATACCATGATAGTATTGTTGGTCAGGAGGATATTGTGAATAATCATACACTGATTGGGGTGGAGGATTTGGTCCGTTTGGAGGCATTGGAGGCATTGGAGGTGCTTCATAAATAATTGGTGAAAGTTTAGACGGGCCTCCAATTAAAGGGTGTGGTGGTTGTGTAATAGGAGGCGGTGGGGGAGGAGGAGGTGGATGTAGTCCACAATGCTCTCTAGGAAATCTAATGTTATCAGGTCTTCTATCGTATGAACTTTTTCTACGATTGTCATTATGATTACGATGATGATGAAAAGTATTTTCACGTCGATTGATTAGTAGTGGCGGATGTGACAGTGGTAGATGTAGTTTATCACGCGGAAAATTTGTATTGATGGGTGGAGGAGGTGGAAGTGGTGGAGGAGGTCTAAAATCAGTTTGCGAAGGCGGCCTACGATCATAGTCTCTATTATTATTATTGTTGTTGTTGTTATTAATATTATTATTACGCAAAATACTGCCAATACCAATACCAACGCCGACGTTACCAACAAAATCATCTCTTCGATCTCTATTAATAATATTATTATTATTACCACTACTGCCATTGCCAATCATGTTATTTCCAACAATGACATCGTTGTTATTATTAATCTTATTATTATTATGATTGTGGTGATTGTTATTATTATTATTAAAAGGGTAATTATCCACCGTCAAACGTCTAACTTTAAAATTTCGGTCATCGTTTTGGAAATTCCAATCACCACCACCACGAGATTTTTGTCCAGGATTTCCATAAGGTGCATGACGAATATTACCACCACCGCGTTGTGACCAGCCACCACCAGCACCACGATAATAGCGGTGTTGATGATGATGATGATTAATACTATTATTATTTCTACCCTTGTTGCGATAATGATCCAGATTCAGATTACTATTATAAGATTTATTATATTGGCCCCACAACTTACAAATTTGATTTAAAACTAAGTAAATATATAGTTTTATATTTTATTAACAGTTTTTCTTTTAAAGAGTCAAAAGAAAATAACAATGAGTTTAATAATAATAATTACCATTTTCTCCAACAGAAGATTCAGTTTTATTATTATTACCGCTACTAGTACCACCACTATTGCTGCTACTATTGACACAATGATTTTCTGTTCTGATTCTATCCATAGCATCACAAAAACATTTATCTAATATAACTGTTTCTTGAAACTTTTCTTTAATAGCCTATTGGTTATTTATATAATTAATTTATAAATAAATATATTGCTGCTTTATAAAATTCACTCCAAGAAACAAATAATTAAAATAATATATGTATTTATTACTCACATCCGAATCTGAATTAATTGTTTTCAATAATTCTTTTCCTCTCTGGATTAAATAAGATAACTTTCAGAAAATATTTTTTTTTGAAAAATCTAATCAGCTAAATGATATACATAATTGAATAACCACTCTTACTTCATCTAATTGGTCAAAAATTTTGTTTCTTGCTGATGACAAGACATTTTCTGTACAATAATGTTGTATATCATTAAATAATTTCTTTCGATCACCAAATAAATCTTTCATTTCTTCCTCGGATTTTGTTGCCAGGTGTAGAATGATATACTACCATTTACATTAATAACGTTGTTGTTATTATTATTATTATTATTATTATTATAACGATGTTAACAAAAAAAAGTAAATATAAATGAATACCTCTTTACTGCATTCTTGTAATAATAATTGAAGTGGTTGAAAAGAATAGGAGGAGGACGTGGGTTTTTTTGGTAAAGAAGATTTCTTAGATGAAAATTGATGAGACAAGTTTGTTTTATTGTTATTTGAATGATTATTATTGTTGTTATTATTAATATTATTGTTACAGTTGTTGTTATTATTACAGTTGTTGTTATTTGACTTTTCATTGGTAATTTTTGAGCTTGTGTGAAAATCTGGTGCATCTATTGTTTAAATAAGATAGTCGTTGTTAACTTAATAGTACTTCAAAATGAGATGACGCGAACGATTATTAAAAATAGCATTAAGCTTAATAAGTTCACACTCTTAGTACTATTGCAGTATTAGTATCGTTACCTTTAGAAACAACATTTTGTTCTGTTTCTTCTTTTTGTGGTAATTTACTTGTTATTAGCTGGTCCAAATCTGAGGGCGAGTGTAATGAGGGAGTAAAAGGCGAGTGCGGAGTTATTGGAGTTTGAGGTTGGAATGAATCCTCGTCATGCTGTGAATGAGATGATTGCCCAGTGTTATTATTATACAAATGAGACTCGACAACTACATGATGGTTTAGTTGTTCTTCTGATTGTTTTAACATATTTGTACAATCTGGCTCAGACATTCGTTATTACTTTGTACAATTATTAGAACTTGAATGATTTTTTTTTATTGGTAAAAAATTTATGATCATCAAAATGCTTCAGAACAGCGTAACCAACAAAAAAGCACGAATGAGCACGTGATTTTTTGGAATCGACAACAATTCCTTTTTCTCATGCAGGACTTTCACAGTCTGTTGATCTTGCTCTTTAGTATTAGGTCTGGTCCAGACTTAGGGTTTCTATCCGAATAAAACAAACAAAACGAATGGAACAAATGAAACAAATGACTCGAATGACTCGAGTAAAAACAAATGATTCGAATAAAACGAATAAACGAATAAAACGAATAAAACAAATAAACGGATAAAGCGAATAAATGAATAAATGAATTAAATAATTCGAATAAAACAGATAAAACGAAAAAAAAAATAAAACGAATAAATCAAGTAATTCGAATAAAACAAATTATTCGAATAGAACAGATAAAATAAATGATAATTTCGAATATTTCGAATATTTCGAAGAATTTGTATCGGAAGGAATTGGCATTCATAGAAACAATGAGTGAATTTTGATTTATATAAAATTGTATATATTTCTTTTTTTTTTTGGAATTGAGTTATAATAAAATAATTTTTTTAACAAATAAAATTGAAATAAATGCTTTTGTGATAAAAAATTCAACAATCCAATGGTCTTTGATACCTAAAACCAGACCGGCTCGGTCCACAGTCAATTCAATCTGGGCCGGACCGTTAACATCCTTTTTTGAAATGAAACAAAAAACACTGTTAATTGGAGAGATGTCGATCATTATAATATAAATCCTGCAATAAAATTATTATGATTAAAGCATTATTTAAACAAAACATTATAAATTCGTTATATTTTCATTTTCAAATTTCTAGAAATTATATAACGAGTAATAGTAGACTTGAAGGCAAAAATATATTCATGTAATATATCATTAATCATTTAATAGATCAATCCTTTAATAAATCAGTCATTCAATGAATCATGAATCAATGAATCAATTATTCAATCATTTATAAATACAATGATTTTTTTTAGTACTGGAGCTTCTGCAGGCATTGGCGAAGCATGTGCTAAAGAATTTGCTAAAGCAGGATCGAATTTGGTTTGATATCATTATTTATCTATTTAACTATCTATTCATTCTAAAAAACCATGATAATTGTTGCTATGATTTGTTGTTTTCATAATCAAAGTTTATTTTATAGATACTGACTGCAAGAAGAGTTGAACGGCTTGATCAACTTAAAGATGAACTTTTGAAAAAACACCCTACAATAAAAATCTATACACATAATTTAAATGTTTGTGAGAAATCTAATGTAGATCGATTAGTTAATTCATTACCAACAGATTTTAAAGATATTGATGTGTTGATTAATAATGCAGGTTTCTTATATAAAATAATTTGTTAATTCTAAGTCCTAAATAAATTTTTATTTCTAAATACCACCAACCAATTGTCTATTTTAAATTAAGGTTTGGTTATTGGATTAGATAAAGTTGAAGACATATCAGTTGATGCTATGGACACAATGATCAACACAAATATCAAAGGTTTATTATATGTTATTCAAGCCATTCTTCCAAGAATGAAAGAACGTCAAAAAGGACACATCATCAATGTTGGATCAATTTCAGGTTTATTTTAAACTAATAATTTTTCTTCTAATGAGACAACTACCATATAATATCTGTTTTATAATTTAGGAAAACAAGTTTATGATAAAGGTTCTGTTTATTGTGCTACGAAACATGCTGTTAATGCAATTTCAAAAACTTTGCTTCTCGAATTAGTAAGTTTTCTAGTAATTATTTTTCCACAAATGATAATATTACAAATTAATGACTAATTTATTTCTTTAAAGGTTGATACACCAATCAGGGTCACTGAAATAAATCCTGGTAATATATAATACATTTGACTGACTGATTGATTTTGTTTGAATGGCCAAAAATAATTAAATATTTTTCTAATAATAAAATCAATATTTACTATTATTGTTGTTAAGGGATGGTAGAAACTGAGTTCTCTATTGTTAGATTCTATGGAGATAAAGAGAAGGCTAATAAAGTGTATGAAGGATTGGTGAGAATATTTTATCAATATAATCATTAAATTACTACTTGACATCTTAAAATTGTTACTAATATATTTATATATTAATCAATAGACACCTTTAAATGGAACTGATGTTGGTAATTAAAATATTAATCAACAAGTTGGTCAATCATTGTTGTTTTTGTTATTGTTATTATTGAAATCTTTATAATTTTTAGCCGAAATAATTGTTTTTGCTGCATCTCGACCTGATCATGTAAATATTGCTGATGTATTGGTGTATCCTGTTAACCAAGTAAGAAGATTATCAATCAATCAAATGTTTTGTTTAAGTTTTTATTTAGCTATTATCTTTCTATATATAGGCTGCTGTCACTACTGTTCATAGAAAATTATAGGTGGTCAATAAATATAGTAAATGCAAAACAATAAATTAATTATAATATGCCAATGTTTTTGAGGGTGAAGGATAGATGGAGAGGATATTGTGTCCCCATTTTGCTGTTTTATTTATCGTGTGCTTTAATAAAAATAAAGTGTAGGAAAAATTTTCAAGTTTCTATTTCTAGATTTACTCATATATTTTATATCTTTTCTCAACAAATTCCAGATAGTATATGCTCTATTAGTGCTCAACACAGTGATTGATCAATCATTAAATAACAACTTTTGATAATTTTACAGCAACACCTTCTCTTTTACCCACCATCTGATGCAAAAGCCATTTTTAGTTGAATGTTTGTATTTATTGTTGACTTTCTTCTGTTGTTGATTGAAAAATTCTTTAGCTAAATTGTTTCTTTGCAAATGATGAGAAGATGAAGATGAAAATACTTGATTGATTAAGAATTTGAATGGTATTTGTAGATCATTGATCACAAATAAAAGGTGATACAATTCCTACAAATTACTTTAATAATAAAATATAAAAGTGATAAATGATCTAAACTTTCTTTGATATATTTGGAAACTTCATGAACAAAAATTAAAAGAATTTTGGCCAAGTTAGGCCAAAACTGACTTATCAAGAGACCAACTCATCAAGGTTACTAATGTATTTCAAAATGACATTTTCTTCAAAAATTATTTTAATAAAAAATGATCATTGCAACCTTTTTCAAAGAAAGGGCTGAGTTTAGAGGGTTACAATAGACAGCAAAGGTCGTACCTACTGAATATTCATTCATTTTATATTAATTAAATTTAAATATTTGGATATTCATTCAATCATTAATATTTAAATTAATTATTCAGTGAATAGTAATAGTAGTCGTGTGACATTTCCCTGAGGCTGCTTTTCTATATGTGAAAATAAATTCGAAATTCGTGTCACATGAAGTTTTT
>CAUDNR010001114.1:75176-98449 GCA_958430865.1 Entrophospora sp. SA101 | reverse complement strand
TTCACACTTCCAGATTTTCTAGAATTTTGTCAATTGAAAATAAAAGGAATTTGATTATTTGAAAAAACCATTCAAATATGTAAATTTCTTTAATAATTGCTCTAAAGCCTGCATAACAATATACTTCAATATTTTCTTATATTATAATCTAAGACCTTCCAATTCTCTGGTATAATTTTTATTACATAATTTTGGCTACTTTTCATTAAAAATATTTTACAAACTGCCATTTTTTTGAAACACACTGTATACTTGTTAATAATAAGCATTAACAGAAAGGATTTGACCAATCATCCAGGTACTATACTTTATTGTATCATCAAATATTCAAATACACACTGGGATAGATGGTATTTATTTACCAATTATCCAATACCAAAGTTTTAATTTGACCAATTATCCAGTTATTAAACTTTTAATTCAGTGTACTAAATCATATTGATTGGCCATGTAAGCTAATAATTTACAGTCACAAATAAGGTCTCTTGCCAAAACTCTAATAAACAATTAGTGTGTATCTTGCTGAAAATTTTCCAATTGCCAAAACCCACAAATGAGAAACTCTTCCAAAATTTTAATAAACAAAGTGTGTAACTGTCAAACTCTGCCAATTAATTTCTGGTGGAGTTTTGGCAAGCAACCATAGTCACTAAATAAAAAAATCTACACAATTCATGATTTTGACAGCTCCTTTCAACATCAATAACAATCTGAAACAGAAAAAAGAAAAGTCATTAATATAATCTTTTCAGAGATTGGTTGATAATGAATCTAATCAATTTGATAAAACAAATTTTAAGTTTAATCTCAAATGAAAAGAAGAATATGAATGGTATGTTATGAAGAAACTGAAGAAGATGGTTGCATGCTTTGTACATGGTGATGAAACATCTTATCAAAAAACTGCTATACTCAAAAAGGTTGTGATTGGTTGAAGCATGATTCACTTATTCAACATTCAAATACCAAAGATCATTGTAATCTCTATACCTGTGATAAAAAACCAAATTACTGTAGAATTTAATTTCAAGCATACAATTTCACATAGCAAATAGCAAGTAATACAAAACATAGATCAAGGGATTTAAAAAAATTATGCCCTCAACAACTAAAAAAGCTACTGAAGAAGGTTTATTTGAACCATTTGTTGGAATAAAACCAGCATTATCAATCATCAACCAATCTGTCATATCTCCATTTAAATGTTGTTCCTATGTTAATGATGTTGCAGCATGAAACTATTTCATTTGTCATTGAAGAAAGCCTAACAAGTGAAATTAGTAATTTACCATGCTGGAGCATTTAAATTGATGATATTAAAATGCATACCAATGAAAAAATGTCATTGATTGTTTCTAAACATATGTCAGATAATTACACTGTTGTATGATTTTTAGGACTTAACTTCCACACCCCATACTACCCTTCTGTTGTGGTTGATGTTAAAATTTCTAATTCTAGTTTCAACTTCCATGGGTTTTATTGGACAATCATGATTGTTGCACTGCAGAAAGGAGTCGCATGACGATTAAATAAAATAAATAAAAAAGTTTATGATTTTTTCTTAAATACAATGAATGATATCTCTAAAACTACCTATATCAGAAACAAAAATTATTAAAAGATATATTATGTATTATTTTTAATAATAATGATAAATAATAGAACAGACAAAAATATTATTATATTTATATATATATTTATATACTTACACTTCAAAAAATAAAATAAAAATAAAATAGGAAGAAAAAATATAAAATGAAAATTTTTATGGTGCAATTTTACATATATATTTATAGACATAATAAATATACATATAATTAACATACATATATATATATATATATAATATAAACCAGCAACTTGTCCCCTTTTTTTAAAAAAATTATTTTTGATATATATATAATTAAGAATATGTAAATATAATAACAATCAATATTTTTTTTCCAAAGAATCTTCAAGAATTTTAAACTTAAAAATATATATATGTATATAAATCATATAGTGAATTCGACAAACGGATTATGATTTGATTGAATGAGCAATATTATATATATATAATAATTTTGATTTATTGATGACCTTCTTCTCCACCACCGGTCCTTTGATTAACATTAGGACTTTTTTTTGTCTTGCCATGTAAGGCATTCTTGAGTGCACGCAAAGCAAATACAGTTAACCCAATCCCTTGCCAATCCTCATCTAACAATGCACGCAAATCTCCAACTCTCATAATATCTTGCTTTTTCAATTTCATTATCCATTCGTTTGCCTTTTCTGGTTCTCTATTACTAGCTGTAGCTGTCTCTTTAACAAATTCCTCTATAAATACGTCATCAGCATATTCTGCACATAAACATTCATCATACAAGTGTAAGTAAATATTTTACGTGTTATATGCTATATACATTGTCTATACTATTATATTACATCTTATATAACATTTATTTATATTAATGAACAAACCTTTTACAGGAAATGTTTCTTCTAATTCAGCAATCCATTCTGGTTGAATCATAGAAATCGAATTTTTACGTGGTGAATCGGGAGGAGGCGATGACTGTTGTGATTGTTGTTGCTGTGATTGTTTCTGTTTCTGTTGCTGTTGTTGCTGTTGCTGTTGCTGCTGTTGCTGGTGTTGTTGCTGGTGTTGTTGCTGTTGAATTTGTTGGAGTTGTTGTTGAGTTATTGGCTGTATTAAAGTATTATTTGGACTATCTCTTTCAAGTGATATAGGAGTTAAAGATCCATGAGAAGAAGTTTTAGGTTGCAAACGTGGTGACATTCCTGCATGAAAAGGCAAATTTGCAGATTGTGACGGCCACGTTGTATTGTGTTCTTCTTTTTTGAAATCATCCTCGCTTGATTTATTGAAATCGCGTAAAATTCTTTTTATTTCATGCGTAATTAATTGTTGATATTTTACATCAAGAACCTTCTCTTCAATCTAACAAACAAATAAATAAATATAAAGCATATAATTATATTAATATTATTACTATTATTTGAAATTTTAATTTGTTTACCATTTCTTTTACTACATCTTCGGCAGTATCTTTATCAACATTAAATTCAAATTTTACTGACAATTTATCCATTCCTTTGAAAATAACTTGAAGTTTTAAATGAGTTTTTGTTTCGTCAGCTGTCATCAATACAACTTCAGGTTCAACTGTAAGGAATGGATGATCCATTATTTGTTGAGCCGTATACCTTTATTAATATATTATATTTATATTGAAGAATAAACTATTGTTAATTATACAGCTGAGTAGGTATTCACCATATAATTTTATAATAATATAATATATACATAAATAAAAATTTTATAATAATAATAAAAACTTCAACCTTTCATTTTCAGTTGCTAAACAGTGACTTATTAAATCCAAAATCTCTGACTCCTTTATGCTCTTTAAGCTTTCAGGTTTTGTTCCCTTATATAATAAATAATAAGGGATGAGGGATTTGTATTAAAAAAAAGAAATAATGATTTAATAAATTTTCATTACATACTTGGATGACTTTTTTGTATATTTGAGCAGCATTTTGACATTCGCTGTATGGGTATTCGCCGGTGACCATTTCGAGAAGACACATACCAAATGCATAAATATCGACTTTCTCGCTATAACCTTTTTCTTCGTACATTTCAGGTGCCATAAACTCGGGAGTGCCTACATATATATGTTTATAAGATGCGAATGAATAATTCGCAACAACACATTTAGATCACCGAGTGAACCTAGGTACAGGCACCAATATATAAAACCATGATAGCAAACCCAGCTGGGATGATGTTACTGCATACCGATGACGGTATACTTTTTTCCCAACTTCATTTTTGCTGTCCCCATGTCACCTATCTTTACTTCACCGTGCGCTCCGTTTATAAAAATATTGTCACATTTGATATCTCGATGAATTATTGGCGGGTTATGTGAATGAAGATATATTAGACCTTTAAGAATTTGTCTAGACCATCTTTTAACTATTTTCATATTTGGTAAAGAGAGCTTTCTTATGTACCTAAATCATCAAAATAACGATAACAAAAATTATCAATAAAAGTCAACTCGATTAAACCTACTACTTGACGTTTATCTATATATAAATTTTTTTAAAGATCACACACACACATGTGTGTATAATTTAACAAACAACTTACTCTCTTAATGTTCCAGATGTCATTAATTCTGTAACAAATATGAATTCATCATTTTTATACCAACAATCATGGAAATTAATGATATTTGGATGCCGTACTTGTTTTAAAATTTTAATTTCTTGACTTAATTCATTAAATTCTGCTTTTGTCGTCTAATTAGATATTATTATTAAATAATAATATAAATATATGTATATTAAAAACACACATATATCTAAACACATATATATCTATATGTAAATATATTATAATCTTGCTCACTAAAAAATAAAATAAATGAAACAATATATAATTATTAATTGAAGATAATCAATCAATCCATCACCTGAAAACAGTTCCATGCTACTTCGTATCCTTCTTCACGATCAATTCCTTTAAATACAACTTTATAAGCACCTTTGCCTAAAATTGTATTTAGCTGTATCCATTATAATATAAATATGTATGTATTAATAATGGATAATAAATAATTGTAATTATAAAATTTATTTTTTATTACCTTTGCATATCTACCATTTGGACTCACTTCAATAACTATTTCACGATCGTGTTTTGAATGGTCAAGTACTTCATTTTGAGGAGTAATATAAGGATTAGAGGCATAGGATTCATTGTTGTGATGTTGTGGAACTCTTGAAAAATTTAAATCTGAATTATTATTATTGTTACTGTTATTATTATTATTATTATTATTATTATTATTATTATTATTGGGATTAGTATGAGTAGCGTTAGTATTAGTATTAATATTATTGTTAGTAGGAGTTGTATCCGTTGAGTTGATGCCACCAGTAGAAATTCCATTAACATGTTGTTGAGCTTGGGGTATTATTTGTTGCTGCTGGTGCTGTTGAGGTATTATTTGTTGTTGATGCGCCTCAATATGAATTCCATTACTTTCTGGATGATGGTCTGCCATTTTTAATTTATATTTGGAAAAATAAAAGAGCTCGTTTAAATATTATTATGTGTATATATAAATATTTTTATTTAGAAGAGAATGTATAGGTTATTAATTATTTTTCAAAAAGTATTTTTTTTTTAATAATTTATTTTCTTATGTAAGTCGTTGATATGCAGGACCCCGGAAAACATACAAGTTATTTTTATTAATGAAGTCATTAAAAATTTATTTATTTATTTTTGGTAATACAGTTAGTTCTTTATAATCACAGGGGTATTATCATTTATCAATCAACATGTTGGCTCAAAATTCTTTTAAGTAACCAACCATCTTACTGAATATATTCCAAGATTAAAAAACAAGATTATTTGTTAGTGATTTTCGTGATTTAACAACTAAACTGCTTTCGAAAACAACAAAATTTCCCAACTGAAATTTATTTTGCTGGACAATCTACCATTGAATTTAAAACAGCAATAAAAATAATATAATCTCAAGTTTTGAAAAGCTAATTATTTAGATTACAAAATTGATTCTGACTCTATAATAGATATTTGTTATTTCACGCTGAAGGTTTGAAGTCTTTTTTTCTTTTCAGAAACAAAGGAAATTTCCACTCACCTAAAACTGGTCAGCAAATCGCAATAATTAATCTAACCAAATTGTGTTGTATATTTGCATAAAAAAATCTGCAGATGATTTCTCAAATTTGGTTAGCTCGCACCCGCACCAGTGTCGTTGAGAATGTTGGGGATCGTGTTACATATTATAAATTTCTGCTAAATTTGTACTAGTTACACAACGAAATTTCAGGAATTGCCTCCTGATTTTTTGGCTAAAATTATAATTATGAGTTGAATAAAATCGTGTAACATTAAATATCTCGTCACACCGGACGCAAATTTTTGCGTGAGGTGATGGGTGGTGTGTGCGATACTACATGTTGTCAAAATTAATTTGGGCTTTAACTCGATTCACAAAATCTCAATTTTAATTGCGCCTGACGCAATTATTATTTTTTTATATATATATTTAAATATTATTTTAATATGGCTCAATTAATTGCGTCAAAAAGTCATCTGATTGAGTCAAGTGATCAACCACATGTATATGTGGTACACCAGTTTTTTGGAATTGGTCTACATAACGTCTATCATTATACGGTACTCTCTATAGTAATAGCGAATCTTTCATCTATGTATTCTGTATAGGAAGGTAGGATAAGATATTCACTACAGAAAGAGAATTTAATTTAAAAAATGAATTAGATGATTTGGTTATCAGCTATATAAAGGTTTATTATTGAAAGGAGTGAGCTATATATAGGGCAAACGGACAAAGTGAACATTTACATCACATAAAGATTTCAGGTGTCTGATTATTAAATATTAAAATATCAATATGATTTAAATGCTCTCGTCTCATCCCTTTAACTGGATCACTTTTTGTCTCTTTTAATAAATGGCCGCAGGAAAGAAGTCGTTGATTGGCTTTGAAATTAAAGTTGTATAGATGGCAGTCAAATTTTACACAATATCGCACGGTCCCTAATGATAATAAGGAAATCTCATTTTTCCGATTTTACTTGATGTGATTTTAATTACATACAAAAAAACTGCAGATAAGGAAGATAATGAAAAAATGCAATTTTCCATATTATCATAATAATTTTTTCCTTCATTCCTTTTTATAGGGATTAACGGCAAAATAGATTATCTTGGTCCACACAAACTCCATCTCTTTGCTATTCAAAGACGAAGCAGTACATGAAATGAGGGTAAACTTATGGGACCTAATTGTTTACTTGGCGTGGCTTTTATATTTGGTGATTTATGGTTATTACAAAGTATTGAATTAAATTTATGATTCCAGGACATACCAAATTCAAACATGATGGCAAATTTGGATTGATTAAAAGATTGTATTGAAAATCAAGTGTAGATTGTGTGGGCTGTTGTAAAAAGATGTGGTACTGCTGGATTGAATAAACTCAATGTTATAAAGTAGAAAAGGCTTTCAATATTTTAATATTAAATCTAGAAGCATTTTTTAAGAAATTAGATGGTATTCAAAATATCAACACTTTTCTTTGAATCTTCCAATCCTGGTATTGTAAAAGTTCAAACCAAAAAAATGATTATTTCTAAAGTAATAAAAGATATTAAAGCTCTGTTGTTTTCGATATTAACAACATCTACTCCAATGGATCACAAATGTCAACATCTTTGCAATAATATTTGTCCATTTGTGGAAGATGAATTCAAAGATATCACTTCTCCAAAACCAACAGAAGATACTGATGAGTAATTTACTCAATTATGGGTCTTATGGTCTGTGTTTCTTTATGACAATCTCATAGGTAATCTTTTCATAATATCAACTAATTTAAATATATAAGGGGCAATTTCCTCGCCCTGTGCCTTTTTTTAAAATATTTCTGACAATGCTATAATTCTTGTGAATCGTATTCATATCTTTTTATATAGAGATAATCAATCTTATGTATCATTGAAAAGATATATTCAAAAAAGAAAGTGAGAAATGCCATTGATTAAAATTGTAGATGAGTAACTGCAGAATTTCGTTAAAAAGATCGAGGCTTTTAGAAAGGTTAAAAAAATTTTTCATTGAAATTATGATATTATTAATATTAAAGGAAATTAACGAATTAGCATTAGAAAAAGAGGAATGCCCAGAATTGACTGCCAAATTAGCAGAAATCCAAGAAATGTTTGCTTATAATAAATAGTTTAGGAAGGTAGATGATTAAAACAAGAAAAGACAGAAACAGGATTGACAGAAGAAGCATAAAATATCAAAACTGAAGAACTAGCCCAAAAGCAAGAATATCTTGAAGAGTCAGAAACCAAAGGAGATTCTGCTTATGCTTGAACTATGGACGATTTTACCAACAATAGTTAAAATACAAAAACAGAATCAAAAAAAATAAAACAATTGAGGGAAATAATTGATGCCTAATTAGCAGAGATATTTGCTTACAAAATGATTGATGAACAATTACATCCCAACAAGGCTCTGCAATTTATCAAAATCACGATTTAAATTGTTATGCAATATTATTATAATAATAACAATCTCCCTCTCTTGCATTCACACTCTAAAGAGCACATTTTTTGTGTGATTGGTTTAACTATATAGCACTCATCATGTACACATGCGAATCTAATTTGATTTGTTCATTTCAAATCTTTATTTTATATTTTATGCTCATAATGGGACCCGCCAACTATATAGATAGGTTACATACAAAAATCACGGTTTGATATAGGGTTTGACCCACATTGTGATAGACAATCTTTCCAATTTTGGTAATTTTTACCAACATTGCATAGAATTTTTAGATATTTGACCCAGCTGTGGCAGTAACCTATCTATATAGTTTGCGGGATCCTCTCGTAATAGTAATCCAAATAAAAATGCTTTATTTTCTACAAATAAATAAATGAATTATTTAAATTGAATTAAAGATTTTTATGAGAAACGAACTTTCTTCAAATAAATCATCCAACGCTAATAATGTCAATGATCTATAACAACTCAAACTATACTACTAATGCTACTATTGATACAATATCTGTAGATACCACTACCATTTTTGATGAAAATTTTTAGTTTATGGAATTTTAATATTGCAAATCTTGATAATCATTTGCTTTATTTACGGTAAATCAAAGAACTTATATATAGAAGAATGAACTTATAGACAAAAAAAAAAACGAAAAAACATCAAAGCCAACTGTATGCGCTGATTTTGTTTGAACCCCCAAAATTTAGTACGATACGATGAAGAGAGTCAGTCAATAGACTCAACGTACGTTATTAGTAAATTAGGATATACTAATCAATCAATCCTTGTATTAATTGAATTTAGACTCTAGTATAACAAATGAGAGATACGTTTTATTTTAATATTTATTTCTTTGATTTAAAATTCATATTATGAAAACAATTAAATCGCTCAAGTTTAAAACAGTCAAGCGCACGTAATATATAATATTCTAGAAGAAGATATTTATCCGTAATTTCCAACCTTGCAACAAACTGCAAAACCCGGAGAATACAAAACGCTTACCGAATATAAAGTGAAAACTACTTGGGGAAGAGCATAAAATGAAATTACAGCAATTGCATCTATTGATTATATCGGGAAAAAATCTACTTGTAAAATTCAATGGATTGATAAAGATACTTGCAAAAAAACAAGTTCAATCAAACAAATCACCATCTAAAGCATAATATCAAGTTGGCCAAAAAAACTCTATCATGAAATAAATTCTAAAGGATAATACTTCACTAAAAATCATATTCAATAATTAAGAACCACATAGTAATAATTTCTTTTTATATGTGTATATGGGGCATACTGCATTGGTATTACCCAAAAAATTTCAGGGATCAAAATTTAGTTATTATCATGTTCCATTTGTTAAGTGATATATAGAACTATCCCTATATAAAAATAATTAATATGACTATGAAACCTAAAAATTATAGCACCATTAGAAGTATTTTAAGAAAGAACAAGGGGAAAAAATCGCTCCTTACATTTTCAAAATAAATGATACTTAGACACTTGAAACTTATTTAAGAAAAGAAAGGATTGATTACCTATGAAATTTACCAAGAAGAAAGAAAAATAATAAATATCAGAAAAAGAAAGCAAGCATGAAGATGTATTACTACAAAAAACAGAAACCTTTGAAAGGAAAATAGTAAGAACAAATTTATTACCTATTTTATCTTTCTTGATGAGATTTCTGAAACCAATACTAATGTTTCCATTCTAACCATCCATAATTCAAAAAGCCCACTTTGTGACTGAACACTAAATGCTTTTTTTTTGCTAAAACTTAATAAGTAATCATGACTAAAAAAGAATGTTTTAATTGTCACAATATAAAAGAAGGTTTAATCATTAATTGATGAGATGAAGAAGAAAGAGAAATCATCAAATTTTGCTGCTGAGAATTCTCAAAATCTAATTCAGCAAGAATTAGACAATAAATATTGCTGATTGAGAAAAGAATAAAAAAAGAAATTTTAGTAAAGGTTAAAAGTAAATTATTGGCCATGGAAGAAAAGAAATAAATGATTATGGTCAAGACAGATATGATAGAGTAGCTACTTGGTGTCTACAATGCAAAATAATTTTACTACTTCATCAACATTTTTATCAATCACCGTTTTAGTTTTCCATTGAAGCATCCTTTTAATATTACCATGAACTCTTGCTAAAAGACCATTGTTTACCAAGTGATTTCTGATATTCCCAAAATAAGTTCTACCAATCCCTAACATATTGAGATAAGTTTCTTGGCAAAATAGTGTATTATGATAGAAATTTCTTTTATTAAATCTGGTTTTCTTTTTAAGGCGTCTACTAGTGCATATTGATCCACCATCCATTGCTTTAAGTTTGCCCATTAAAAATATGTCTTGTTGGACTTAGAAAGAGCTTTAAAGGATTTCCTTAATTCCGCAAATTGTTCATTGGGGATTCTTGAATAACAACCATAATCATAACCTTTTTCTAAAAAGCTAATCGTCTTTCCATATTCATTAGAACCATTATACTCATTACTTTTCATATACCTATAACCCTATATATATAATTTTTTTATGTTCACTTTGTATGGTTTTGTTGTAACGTTCCCCACTTGAATATCGTAGTAAACAAATTTGTTATGTTGATTCACAATGCTTCGGATGATTGATATCAAATTCATTTCTTATTAAATAAAGAAATATCAAAAAAATTTATCATATTACTCTTCCAAATAAACTATATAATATAATACTTAAAGATATCAAGAAATAACAACCATAAGTTCTACTTTAACGATTATAAATGCAATATTTGAAATATCGTCATCATGCAATACAAAAGTCACGTCGCCAAAGTTTCCACAATACGTATATACGAATATGATCCCTCAATGAGTAAATAAATTAATTTTTTTGTGTGCAAACCAAACGTATTGGTTTCAAAATCCACAACACAAAGCAAGATTAAAGCGAAGAGTAGGTAAGTGTCAATGATCTAAATACTCTCATTATCAATTGAAATCAATAAATCTTCACATATCATTACCATCAACAAATATTTATTGGTGCATCAAATCCATTAACAACAACAATACATTATACAGATAACTTGTCATAGAGATGAAAACAAGTTTTTTTTGGAGTCTTCAGGTTGGGCTCTTTCTAATTTTCTAACATTTAGACAAATGGATATAATACATATTGTGAAACTTTAAAAACTTATAAAAAGGAGGCTCAAATGAACTAAAGTTAAAAGCAATTCCTGCGCTTGATGAATTCGAGGTTAAGTGATATATTTATTTATTTATTTATTTATTTATTTTTTGCAGTAAAGCATATCTGGGAACATTTCCAAGCCGAAGGAACACAACATTACAACATTTGGATCATCGTGTCAGCTTGTTGAGTAACCATTGTGTTCAATGTTTGCTGTTAATAGTTTTTACTACATAATCATGCTCACAATGCTTGGCAATCAGAGTAAATCTCTAACTACCTTTTTTATAAAATATGAAGGAAAGGATTCTCGATTTCTGGAAAGATGTTGAATTAACCAAAAAAAGAAAAAAATAATGTGAAATCTTAGAAGATTTAGATGTAAGTAATTACTTCAATCCTCAACTTCTATTCTATCCTAATAATACTTAACCTAGAATCTCTTAGTTTGAATTCACTTTGGATCGTACAATGGAACACAATAAAGAAGTGGAAGAAAACCGAAAACTAAAGCGTATCTTTGAAAATCATGATGGTAAGAGCAGAATACATGAATACTTAATAATGTGAACAAAAACTTGATAATAAAATAGCAACTGTCTTTGGAAGACGATCCATTGATTTTTACATCATCTCAAGGGTCAAATTATATTAGAAGGTCACCACCCACTTCACCACAATTCAAATTATTGCAATAATATGATTTTCATTTTTTAAAAAAACAGCATATTTATGATGATAAAACATATAAGATAGAAAAAAAGGACCAAAAACCAAATCCGCCCATAGACACAACTCTAAATATCAATATTGATATGCCTATGTGTATTTAAAACTTAGACACTAAAGCGCGTTTTTATTTTATTAATAATATCACGCGCAATTAGCAAAGATCAAAAAAAAGTATATCAAATTAATACACACACTCTCTGTAGCCTATGTATGTTTCAAACTCGGGCATTAAAGGCAATGTGAACGCGATTTGATTTTTTCTTTTTATGAAATGCATATTAAAGAAGAAATATTAGTAAAATTTGTAATAGTTGTATATAGTAATAATAAAAGAAATATCAGTAACAAATTAACTATTGAAATTTTCTCCATGGCATAAAATACTAGTACCATATTATATATACTATATATACAAAATAAGTCATTCCTGTAAGTAAATATTAATTCATAAAAGATGTTAGATGTGCTTCATGATTTAATGTTGTATAAAAATAATATTTAATTCAAGTATTTAACATTAGACATCAATGTCAATTTTTTTGGAAAGCATGAATGTTTTGTATGATGCTAAAACAATCATAAATATCGTAGAAATTCAACAACTTTGAGTTCTCTCAGAAGAAAAATAAATACTCATTTAACATTCTAATAAAATAAACTCTAATAGAATCATTATTTTGAAAATTAATCCTTAAATAAAAACAACGCTTTTATTTTCTTTGTTTACAAGTGTAATGCCTTGGTAAAAAACCTCGTTTTATTTTCTTTAGAGAGCAAACAAAAGTTAGGTCAACTAGTGAGCGTTAGCAACAATTGTAATTTGCTTTAATGAGTAAGAAAGGGTTAGGACTAACGTTGGTTAACTAGTAAGTGTTAATGAAGTATTTGTCTGAAGGTTAATTGAAAATACTTTATAATCATAAATGTAAGGTGTTAAACAAGCCTACTTGAGTTGTTTTGTAAGTGAGTTTGCAATTAGCCAAATAAATATAATAACTGAAATAAACCGGTCATAAGTGAATTAAAAAAGCCTTTGAGCTTTGTAAAAGAGCCACATCTATTTACTTACAGTTATCTGGTACCTTAAAGAAGCTTTCTAGCTACGAAAAGTTATTCATGAACTTATTAATTGACTAGCATCAAATTATTGAAAATAGTTAAGCCGTAATTGACATCACCCAAAAAAGCTACGTTGCAATATCACCATTTAACAAGAATTAGAAAACTGTAAAAAGTTTATTACTTCAAAATATTATTATAATTTAACTTAAGAAATGGAACAAAAATAAAATACAAAGATAAGTAATTATAACATATAAATATATAGTGGAGATTAAATTAGTCATTCATCGATTATTATTAGAATCTAAAATAAATAAAAAATATTGTTAGTAATAATTAATGGATAGTAAGTTCCAATTAATTAATTAATAATAAAAATTTTATTCACCTTCAGCATTTAAGAGAAGAGAGTTAAAATCAAGATCATTTAATGAACTATCATTGCTTGTATAACTTTTAAAGCTTCTAGATTTAGCAATCTCTTCATCTAATATTCTACTTTTATGGTATGCGCCTGGATGTGATTTGTGTACTTGTTGCAAATCACTACTACCACTAGCATAATGGACACTCATTTTGTGCAACAGTCATTTGTATAATAGTCAGGCGGTTACACAGAGTCCGTTGCTTCTGAAACTTCACTAGAATATAGCTGTAGCCTCTCTAAGTCCAGATCATTAGCAAGATCAAAATTATCTCACACTTTTATATAATCAAACTTATGCAAGAACTTTCACCATAACATATGTTATGTTGATCATTTTTTTGTGATCTGCAACAGTGTCCACTATGCTACTACCACTAGTAGTATTATTGCTACTATTATTACCATCAATATAATTGATGATTTCTTTCAATTTATTATTAGCAAAAATAAAAAGCTCATTAATAGTTGGCCTTTTTGATGGGTCCACATCCCAACACATCTGCATAATTCGTGCATAGTCATCAGGCATTCCAAGTAATATTGGTGGTCATAAACTTTCTTCATATATGTCAAAAATTAAACAATGATTGTGAGCTCTATCATCAAATGGTGGATGACCTGCAAATATTTCCCACATTGACATCCCAATGCTATATACAGTATATCTGATTCTTTTGTGTTCTTTTCACCTCTAAGTAACTCAGGCGCAACATATGATACAATTCCATAGACTTTATTTGATGATTTTTCATCAACTGGTCCACATAATCCAAAATCTGCAATATAACAAATACCTCCTTGCAATAATATACTACCACTATGTAAATCACAATGGATTAAATCTTTTTGATGTATATTATATAATGCATTACATAAATACCTAAAGATTACAATTCTGTCTTTTAATGTTAAATTTAAATGACTTTTTTTCAAATGACCTCTTAAATTTCCATCTGATAAATAAGCAAAACTATTGCATAATTTATCTGGGAATTTAGTTATGCCATAGCAAGGAACAATTGTTGTTGCTTTGATTTTACAATAATTCATTGCCTGGAATTGAATATAAAATCAATTAGTATTATATAACATAATATTGTTTTAAAATGACAACTACCAACCTCATCAAAAAAGCCTTTTCCTGGATTACTTGAATTATTTAAACTCTTTAATACTACATTTTGCCCTCCAAATAACTAAATTCCTTTTTATTTTCATCATAATCAATTATTGTACACATGCGAATCTAATTTGATTTGTTCATTTCAAATCTTTATTTTATATTTTATGCTCATAATGGGACCCGCCAACTATATAGATAGGTTACATACAAAAATCACGGTTTGATATAGGGTTTGACCCACATTGTGATAGACAATCTTTCCAATTTTGGTAATTTTTACCAACATTGCATAGAATTTTTAGATATTTGACCCAGCTGTGGCAGTAACCTATCTATATAGTTTGCGGGATCCTCTCGTAATAGTAATCCAAATAAAAATGCTTTATTTTCTACAAATAAATAAATGAATTATTTAAATTGAATTAAAGATTTTTATGAGAAACGAACTTTCTTCAAATAAATCATCCAACGCTAATAATGTCAATGATCTATAACAACTCAAACTATACTACTAATGCTACTATTGATACAATATCTGTAGATACCACTACCATTTTTGATGAAAATTTTTAGTTTATGGAATTTTAATATTGCAAATCTTGATAATCATTTGCTTTATTTACGGTAAATCAAAGAACTTATATATAGAAGAATGAACTTATAGACAAATTAAACAACAACAAATTGGAACCATATAAGAACCCTCCATGTAAGAACATTATACAAAAACCTCTTTATGAAAACATATACTTTATAGAGCTTGTATCCGAACCCTGACCCTTAATCCGTATCTGATCTGTTATTACACAATCATATCTGTTATTTGACCCGAATATTATCAAAGCCATTTGAAATCCGGATTTTAGCTGTTAAAACATACCCGGATATCCGTCTAATTCAAATATTCAGATATTCGGATATCAGTCAAGTTTCAAATATCCGGATATTCGGATATCCGTTGAGTTTCAAATATCTGAATATTCGGATATCTGTTGAGTTTCAAATATTAATATTACTATCATTAGTGTTAGATGTTGAATTATTAGATTCTAAAACTATATCATTAATATTTTATTGTTCGAAATTATCATCAGAATCAAACAAGTCTATAATATTATTTTTTAACATTATTGTAATTAATTATTTACAAAAATTATTTATCATACAAAAAAAAACTCATATAGTACAAACAAATAAATTCGGATAAATTCAGATATCTGAAATCTTATCTGATTTATCTGAAATCTTATCCGAAATTTGATCTGAAATAAATTTTGTTTATCTGAAATCTGACAAATATCTCCAGATATCTCCAGATATCTGAAAAATCAGTTATACAGATACAAGCTCTAATACTTTATTAAGCTTATAGAAAAATGCTTCCATTTATCTATAAGATCGTTTTAGAAAAAGTTACTATGTTCCCGACAGGGTCCTCACATAGAGAGATACGACTGTAGTTTCCTTTTTTTCAATAGCAAATTCAGAAATACTTTCCAAAAAAATAATACGCGCGGTATCATAGTAATAAAATTGATAAAAACATTATACTATATAGTTCAAAAAGATAATTTTGCTAATATTGACAAACATCAACATCGACAACAAATATCAAAAGTAGCTTATGAGCATCAACACCATCATCAACAACAACTAGTACTCTTTCATTTTCAAAGGATAACTATTATCTAAATTCCGTAGATCAGTACCAAAATTTTCTCAATTATAATATTAATATTAATATCAATATCAAGGTTCCGTTGCCTAATAAGTATTGTGCTATAATAGAGATTATGAAATGCAAATATACATAAAATTTTTAAGACGTCGTATATAATACAAATGCAATTATTGTATCGCATTTTCTTGACAGATTGCTAATAGTTGATGATGAAGACAATGGATAATGACGAAATATATTGAATCAAGAAAATCATCTGAATTTTCTAAATTTTATAGAAGTTGGTTCAACTATTCAACGATTGATAATGGAAATCAAAATTAAACCCCCCAAAAATAGGATTTGTTTGTTACACACAATTCAATTATATAGATCAGTCAAATTTTTTAAATATATATATTGGGCGCCTTCAAAAATTATTAGATTGAGATTGAGATTGAGATTGAGATTGATTTCGATCTGCGTTCAAAAATTTCCATATTGAGATTGATTTCGATCTGAGATTGAGATTGAGATCGAATTTTAATATGAAATTTCAATCTAGGTCAGGTAGTAAGATTGAAAAAATAAACAAACAAAATAAATAAAAATAAAAATAAATTTTTTTAAAAAAAAAGGAAAATATTGAAGTACCCAAAAAACAAAGACATCAATACTAAAATCATTAGCATTGGTATTTGTAAGTTCAAGGTCCAATTCATTTCTTTGATGATTAATAAAAGAGAAAAGAGACGTAAAATTTCCATTTTTAATTAATAATTGTTGATCATCTTTGATAAAATAATTTTTGATTATGGATTGAAAATTTTAATTTCAATCCAATCTCAATCCAATCAAATATTTAATCTCAATCTCAATATAATAATTTTTGAAAGCACCCAATATAAAAGAGTTATTGGTTTATTAAGTTAAGCCAATAATTAACTAAAAAATAGGATTAATTTTAGAAGAATATCTGATAAATATCAGCACTTTCAACATTTACTAATAGGCTTTTAGACTATACATGAAGTCAAAACTATTCCAACCATTTGCAGATCTGGTCGAAATAGGGTCGAAATAAGGTTGAAACTAATTTTTACTATGTAGTTGCCTCAAGTCGAAACATTTTGATTTTGGGGTTTTAATTTTGACTTCATGTATATTTTAGACTGTATGATAAAAATACTAAATGTTTATTTAATTTCATTTGATTACGGGTTCAAGCATTGAGATAAGTCTCATTCAAATGTTTGCTTTTGGAATGGTTGATTGTGTATCCATTAAAATATTTTTCTTTTTTGAATTTTACACCAGCTGTAAAATGTTGTCAAATCATGGCATATATTACACCCGAAATTTTCAAGAAAAAATAAAATACAAACTTATCAGTATGCTAATACCTTGATTATTTTTTTAAAGAATAATCAGATTCTGATATTTATTGATACCTCATTACCAAATTTGGCACCATTTGACCAGTAAAAAGAGAACCAATAGATTATATATAAGCAAAGAAAGATGGGACCCTAAAAGAAATTTAAATCATGCATAAACATGATAGCTTGATTGACATAGTGGTGCAGTCTTGGATTCCATGCAATTTTTTTATTGTATTTCTAAATATAATTAATTATACATCTTTAATAAAACAAACATGAATTAGCTATTTAATTATTTCCTTGTATGTGAATGCCTCCATCCATCAAATATTCATGATGGTCATGATTATTATTCAATACATCATTGACATAACAAATAATTGCATCGCCCATGTAGTAATGATACTGAGGCCATGCATGAATGAAACTTTTAATAATGTGTGTCTACCCAGATCTCTGGGATTCACAAAATAAATTATTTTTCCTGATTATCAATTATGATTCCTTATGAATAATAAATCTGTCAGATTTAATAACAATTTTCTATCTCAAACATGCAATCGCGATGCAATTAAGCACAATTCAGCACCATTGAATGTTTTCCACAGGTGAAGGAGGGTTGAACATGTTGGAAGGCTTTGGGCAAACCTTTTCTTTATCTTTCCATCAGACCAGGCTGGCTGTTTCCATATTTGCATTGATCACTGACAAGAGTTGACATTTGTGTGATGATTGCTTTGTGTTATACCTCTCTAGAATAAAGTTGGCACCTGATTCAAAATTCTCCAGCTCAGAAGGTTGCAACTAAGTTTCTGGTCCGAACTGTTTTCTCAAAGCCCAAACTAGTTTGGGCAATTTGGTCTTCTCGGCATTTTTTATAAACATCAACATAAAAAAAGCTATACCAATCAACTTATTTTAACTTAAACAACTTTAAGCCCAATTTTGGCTAATAAAAAAAAATAGTTTGGGCTTATAAAAACAGTGTTGGCAAATGACTGGTCATATGACATATGACTTACATGACTTGTCATAAGTCATTTGGTCATTCATAAAGGGTATATGACTTATGACATTGCATATTTTTTGGCCTATAAAAAAAAGAATTAAAATCAAAATCATTTTTTATTTTATCATTTCAAAATTCAATAATTATGATTGATTATCACTTGTAAAAATATATGGTAATGGTTCTAAATCATCAGCAAAAATACATGACAATTCCCATTTTAAGTTGACATTATCTGCTGGATGAATATTATTTACTCCCACCAAAAAATCATTATCCAAATCTTCTTCAAGTAAACTTTCATCACTATGATTTTCTAATTGGTTTTCTTGACTTGCTTCATCTCTCCAATGAGCAACAATTATATTCCATTGATTCACATTTTCATCAGAATTAGAATTCACTGATTCATTGTTATTCTCCAAAAAATCATCATCATTTGTTTCATGGTTTTCATTTACAAATAAATCCTCTCCATCAATAGTTTGTACATCATCATTATCATTTTCATCAAAATGATCAAGGATAGTTGGTTTTGGAATATGAAATTGCTTTATTATATCAGTTTGATCATCTTTCTTAATTTGACGTTGGTACAAAATGTCACTACGAATCTGACTCATTGCCAGGACTTTATTATGCTATAAAATAAAATTTAATTAAAACAACTTTTTTATATACTAAATTCATTAAATAAAATACATACTGATAATCGGTTTCTCCTATTAGTATGAAAATATCCCATTGAGGACCATAATCGTTCTACTGAGGCTGAATTTACACAAACAGCGTGAATACGAATAGCCACTTTTGCTAATTCAGGCCCAACTCCAATTGTTGACTCCCAAAAATTCAAAACATTTCCTTTAAATTGCAAAAAAGAATCATAATCATATGGATCATTCCCTCTTCTATAATCAATCAATTCTGCTAAAATACTAGTTGCTGGTTTTCCACAAAAGGCATGATAATAATACTTCAACCACTGACCAACATGTGTCCATGATAAATTGTTTATAGTTGGTCTAAATTTTGATAATTTATAAGAAGGATGAAGAATAATGGAAAGCAACAAAATTGGTTGCTCCCAACCCTTCCACCTCTTTTCAATTCTAGAAACCATTTTTTCAGAAAAGTCCAAATCATGATGCATAGAAAAAATGTGTAATGTATATGCAAAGCAATGGACCACTTCATAAAGTCTTGCAGCATCCTTTTGTAATTGATTGAGAAAACAACACAAAGGATATAATAGATTTTGTAATGAAAATAGCTTTGACCAAAATACTGGATCGTTAATACTATCTACAATATCATCAGGTAGCCGACGTTTGTTATTTCTAGTTGTTCTTCTGTCCACTGGAATATTAGGAATACCATTTGTACGAGTGACATTTACACGATCAGGATTAAATTTTGCTGCTAGGAACTATGAAATGGAGAGTTTATTTATTATATAAAGTATTAAAATACTATAAACATAGTAATTAAATTAAAAAATTACTTTTAATGCTGCCTGAGTCTTTAATACAGAATTAAAACAAAAATAATATGAATTCCATCTAGTGTCACTAGGTAAAGCCAATTTTATTGATTTTTTATAAATCCTTATTTGCTCATCTCGAAGATTACCCATAAAATAACCAGATTTATGGAAAAAACTAACAATCCGAACTGCCTCTTCAGATATTCTTTCAAAAATAGGACTTTCTTTAAATATTTCAGCAAATACCAAATTCATCTGGTGAGCCATGCAAGGAAGAAATATTTTATCAGGATATTTTCTTCGTAAAATTTTTCTAATTTAAATTTAAATTGTAAAAATTAATGTAATATATGTAAAATTTGAATCAATAGTTATTTTAATCACACACCTGGCTGCAACATACTCCCCAGCAGAATCAGATATAAATGCTGTAACATTTATGTTTTTATCATTAAGTTCATTCATCAAGTTTTCAAAATGATGTATGACATCTTGTGTTTGTGATCTTTCAGAAGTAGTTTCTTGAGCACCATTTGATGTAACCAGTACTACTTCCCATAGCTTCTCTTGTTTTACATTTGACCAACCATCAACAGCAACAGTTACTCCATTTTCATCTGATTGAGCAATTTTAATGATTGATTCTTGTAGATTTTTAGATGTGTTTAGCAAAATTTGTTCACCAAGTTTTTTACGTGTTGGAAGTTCAATGCCAGGTGCCAAAAAATTAAAAAATGCTTTGGTATCCTCATTTTCTATAAATGAAAAAGGTAAACCATTGGACACACACATCCTAAGAATCAAGTTTTCTAAATAAGGGATATCTTTCTGAGACATTGGTCTTCGAAGGTAACCAGAAATCAATGGTTGTTTTTGAATAATTGATGATGCTGTTGAAGTATCATTTGTAATATTTTTTTGACGTTTAGGTTTGTTCTGTTCAACTTTATTATTTATTGAAATTATATTATCATTTATTAAAATTATATTAATTATCATTTATTAAAAATAAATATTATATTATCATTTATTAAAATTATATTATCATTTATTAAAATTATATTAACATTTATTAAAAATAAATATTATATTATCATTAAATCATATTATTATGCCTTCTTCTATTTTAATAATATATTAATTAATCATTACCTGCATCATTATTATTATTTTTCAATTTTCTTTTCTCTTCTGCTACTGGGCGTGATAAGATTTCAGATATTTCATCATTATTGAATGCATTTTTAAAATTAATGCAATTTGATAAATGAGAACGACAAAGAATTGCTTTATTTGTTGTATAACATCCAGGTATTAAAGCTGCAGCTTGAGCACCACCATTTTTTTCACTACAATACTTGCATACTGCTCTTGCATTAGTTTTATTATTAGGATTATTTATTAAAATAAAAAATTCTCTGTAACAATGTGGATTAAGCATTCTTTGTTAAGTATTTAATTTTTTTTTACTTGCTTCAGGTAAAGTGGTGTTTTTTTTACGAGAAGTTTTGGTATTAATTGAACATCTTTATAAAAATATTTAAAGTAAAGGTATTTTATATTGGGAAACGTTCTGTTAATTGATTGGCTAATTTATGACAAATGACAAATGACTGATGATCATAGTATATGACCATTGGTCATAATAGTCATATGACCAGGTCATTTACAACAAATGACAAATGACCGATGACTGCATGTCATATGACTAAATGACTTGGTCATTTGTCATAAAGGGTATATGACCTTGTCATATGCCAACACTGCGCAGTAGTAAGATTGAAAAAATAAACAAACAAAATAAATAAAAAGGAAAGGAAAATATTGAAGTACCCAAAAAACAAAGACACCAATACTAAAATCATTAGCATTGGTATTTGTAAGTTCAAGGTCCAATTTATTTCTTTGATGATTAATAAAAGAGAAAAGAGACATAAAAATTCCATTTTTAATATTTTTTATTAATAATTGTCGATCATCTTGATAAAATAATTTTTAATCACGGATTGAAAATTTCAATTTCAATCCAATCTCAATCCAATCAAATATTCAATCTCAATCTTAATATAATAAATGTTGAAGGCATCCATTATTAGCATACAATATTGTCACACCTATCACCTGTCATTTTCAATGTTTGCCTGCAAATAATAAAAAGGAGCAGTGGGATGGGTGATAATGGCACAATAACCCATCTTTTCCAAGATTTGCCCATTACACCATGTAAATCATAATGGATTAAAATCTTTTCTATATATAAAATCACACAATATCTAAAGATTATAATTCTGACTATTAAAATTTTTTTTTGTAAATAATCCCTTAAATTTCCCTCTTAAAATAATTAAGAACCATTGCATAAATCATCTGAGTATTTAATTATACCATAGCAAATAACAATCATTTGTGATTTAATCCTACAATAATTCATTGCCTGTAATACTCTTTATCTTTATTAGATAGGCATCACTTACTTTGCACTATCTCAGCCTGCCTTTAGATTGAGGTTTCCTTGATTCCACCATAACTTTTATAATTGGCTTGGTCTAAAGACCTCCTAGATTTTGCACAAATTTTAAAAATATAGAAGTCATTTTCTGTCCTACCTTTTAAAAAAATAGCTCTATTAGTTGATAGAATAAGGTTTTTAATTTTAATGTAATAGAGATTTTCTCAAAAAATTATTTGTTGTAGAGTTCTATTCTTTTTTAAAACATTTACTATGCTCAGAGCACTAGGATCATTGCTAAATTTAGGCTAGTTTTCGATCATCATTACTAAATTTAGACTAATCCTCAACAATCATATCTAAACATGTGGGCCATTTTATTCAGTCACACAGGAAAGCATCACACGAAGTTGACAATCATTTATTACTTGAATAAATAGATATATTACATTTTTCAACAAATATGTTTTTTGTAAAGGGATTCAAAGAGATTCAAAGGCATTCATGTTTTGTTATACAGTGCAGGACACCTAATCCCGCAACTTACTGCGCCACGACGACGAATTTTGGGAAAAAATTTCCAATCAAA
>CAUDNR010001114.1:27227-62872 GCA_958430865.1 Entrophospora sp. SA101 | reverse complement strand
ATCATTAGTAACAGAAGAAACTATTTCTTTTATTAATAACACATCTCTTATTATTACTTCGATTGGTGATACCTTAGCTGTACCCAAAAAAAGTCCTATATACAACTCGAAATTTTTATTTGCCAGAAAAGGCCTGGAAGATGACCAAAAGTTGTATATAAACTTGCAAAAAACATTTGTTCTTTTTAAATTATCAAATAGATTTTTCCATATTTCTAGTCTTTATTTGCCTTGTTCAAAATATTCCAAATATTTCAAAAAAATAGTGCCAAAATTTATGGTTGACAGTCAAAGAAAGACTCTGTAGTTTTATTCTACAAGTCCTAAGTAACAATCTTATAGAAAGATTTTAAATTTTTTCACCACAGATCATCACATGATTTACAGAATGTTTAAGAAGTCTCACGTGATTGATGTGACTCTTCTGTGAATGATAACAGTATTTTTTTTTGGCTGCAAAAATAGCAGCTTTGCCAGAAAGCTTCATTTTATAGACATTCATAAACCTATAACATCTTCTTGAAAATTTACAAATTTTCCAAAGAGAAATATAAGGTCTATAAAATGCAATTTTTTTTAAAGTTACATTAATTTGTTATAAATAAAAAAATTTATGCATATACAAATAAATCAATAATAATTTTCTTTCCTCATTTATTTAATATTATTATTTGTCAAATCATATATACTATAGTGCAGGATGTCAATGATTATCACAGACTTTAAAAGCTTATAACTCCTTATTAAAAAAGAAAAAGAAAAAAGTAAACCGATAGAATTAAAGCTAAATACCTGAGCTTCATTTCCGTCAGTTATTTTTTCTTTTAATTAGAAAAGTTTTGAGTCATAAAGCTTCAAAGTTAGGTCGTTTTATATATGTAAATTGTAAAATTTCGGAATGATCTTCCCTTGTGAATTCCTAAAAGGTCAATGATCGGCTTAAAAGTTTTCGTGATACAGAAAATTTTTCCAATAAAAGAAATCTGATTACTTAAATTAAAAAGATTATCTAAAAATTTAAATTTTGGATGGCACAGCATTTGATCAAAGAAAATCATTGCCATATTAAATAAAAAATTTTTTTTTGATCTAATGCTAACGGCAAAATGTCATTAAATAATAAAAAACGAAAGGTTTTAGAAAAGAACAATAATGATGATGATAACTGCACCCAGGAAAAAGAAAATGAAATAATAAAAAAGATCAAAGAGCTTGAACAAGATTTTATAGAAAATAAAACCAACAATGTTAATTTTAACAAACTAATAGATTTCACTGAGGTATTTATTAGTTATGGAATTAGAGGACAAATGATATGGATTTACCTTAGAAATTTCTAAATTAATTTAAATTGTATTATATGGTTTTTGTTATGTATTTGAAAAGAATTATGAAATGCCAAAGATTGTTTACTCTGCCATTCATGCACTATATCGTATTTTCTCACAATTACTTTCCAAAGGTGGTTTGCAAAGGCCCAAGGAAACAGCAGAGAAAGATCAACAAATGATAATTAAATCAGAGTTAAGAGACAATTATATAAGATATATCAACAATTTGTATGGTTTAATTGGACAAGAAGAGCCTGGTTTGCAGGTATCAATCAATCAATCAATCAATCAATCAATCAATCAATATATTATGTTTATATTTCATATGCATTTTATTTTCATGATAATATTGGTTTAATGGTAAATGGGGGAAATATAATTTTATTTAGATTCCATCTTTAAACATTCTATTGGATTTACTTAGAATAGAATCAATATATTACACCAAAGCTTCAGGAGATTTTTATTTTCCAAACAATCAATATTATCGAATTGTTGAAGCACTTATTGACAATGAAAACTTCAATGAACATTTATTAAATGAATTTGTAGAAAAATATTGGAATATTTATGATGATTTAAGATTTTATTTTTTTAAAGATGTGATGTTAGTAGTAATAATTATAATTATAATTATTAATTATGTGTTTAAATTATTTAATTGTAGTGATTTATTTTTTTAAAAAAAATTTTTAGCAAGATAATTAATTTTGCAGTTGATAATGGAAAATCCAAAGAAAAATATGGACCTTTATCTAAAGTTTGAATTTATTTTTTTACTATAATAATAATTATTATGATGACAATTGATTTCAGCCAGTTAAAACAAAAACTTTAATTTTCAATTAGAAAATAAAGAATGAAAGGTCACAAGAAGAAAGATTATATAATTTGATGGAGAATACATTACAAATACTTGAAAACCTTAGAACAATGCCAACAGATTCATCAGAGATTGATGAATTTTGGACAAGTCACCCAGCACCTAGTAGCAGTAACAATTCCAAGGAATTAGATGAAAAAAAGAACAAGAAAAATGTTGATGATTATGATTATGATTATCTTTTTGGTAATGATGAGAGAAATGATGAGGATGAGGATGAGGAGGATGAGGATGAGGATGAGGAAAATGATGATGGAGATGGAGATAATGAAGAGAATTCAAACAAAAAATCAGTTTTATTACAATTGGGTGCTCATCGAAAAGTATTCTCTGATTGTTGGCTAAGTTTTTTTAAACTTCCAATGACAGAAGAATCATACAAGAAAATCCTTTCAATTATGCATAAAAAAATAATTCCTCATATGAAACAGCCTACTTTATTAATGGATTTTCTAACAGATTCTTATAATGCAGGTAAAAAAATAACAATCATTGATTGCTATATAATTGTTTTTATTATTATTAATTATGATTACTGATGTTGTTATATTTAGGTGGAGCAATTAGTTTATTGGCACTTAATGGGCTTTTTACTCTTATTAATGAACACAACTTGTTAGTTATCTGTCATTATTCAAAATATCAATTTAGCAAAGGAAAATTACTAAAGCCTTTTGTATAATTTTTTTGATTTTTTAAATCAATATTCAGAGATTACCCAGATTTTTACAAGAAATTATATAATTTATTTGATCGTAATTTGATGCATGTGAAATATCGATCACGATTCTTTCGATTAGCTGATTTATTTCTTTCATCTACGTATGTATCACCAAATATACAGTCAAACATACATATATCTAATATTCATCTAATATATATATCTTTCATATATATATGTGTAGACATCTTCCTGTTCAACTTGTTGCAGCATTTATTAAAAGAATGTCACATCTTTCACTCACAAGCCCACCAAATGGAATTGTAATAATTATACCAATGATATATAATTTAATAAGACGACACCCACCTTGTATGGCATTAATTCATAGGCCTAATTCAATAAATCCTGAGACTGGTAAATTATTTATAAATTAATAAAATGACAATTATTGAAACAATATTAAAAAATATTTTTTAGATTCAAAGGAAGAAATTATCTTTAAAGACCCATATGATTTTTATGAACAAGATCCATTGAAAAGTAATGCAATTGACAGTTCTTTATGGGAATTAAAGGTATGATTAGCATATTATTTATTTATAGAGGAAATTTTATGCAAAAGAGTAATTGTGTTAATAATAATATTATTATTATTACTAATTAATAAAAGACATTACAAGATCATTATTTACCAAATGTTGCAGCATTAGCCAAAATCTTTCAAGATAAATTTACAAGGACTCAATATAATCTAGAAGATTTTCTGGATCATACATATTCTACTGTAATTATTAATTTAATTTTTATTTTCATTGATATATGACATGGCATTTTTCTTTTGCTGATAATTCTTGTAAAAAATAAAGTTATTTAATTCAGAAATCAATAAGAAATCCAAGAAAATTCCAGCACTTGCTTTTGAAAAACCCAGCTTTGTATTTCCAGTATTAGAAGAAAATATTGACTTTGGAATTGGATTTTGATTTATTTAATTGATGAAATATCAAAAATACAATAAAATTATAAATTATAACAAGTTTAATAATGATTGTAAAGTGCAAGCTAGCTGACAATGAACTTTCTTTATATTGATGAAAATAAATATTCACTCTATTGTTATTACTAATCACATTTTAAATTCCTGTCTTTATTAGCAACATAATTAATCATAACATAAAAATTTATTTACATTTAATTGTTTGTTCATTAAAATAAAATCAATAAATTGGTAGATTTTTGTCTTGAACATTGTTCTCTGACACTATTTTTTTATGATCAATCAATAATCTAAGAGTAGATTCATGCCTTTTAATCAATTCTTTTGGCATTTTCAATCTTTGCTCATTCAATTTACATTGGGCTTTTAAAAGATACACTTGTGATTGCAAATTTTTATTCTCATTTTCTAAAAAGTCTGATGATGATGATTGGCCTTCACTTTCTCTATAAGTTTTCAATCTCTCAATCTCCTCTAATATCTTTACATTATCTTTTTGTAGTTCATTTATTTTTTCGCATTCTTTTTTATTCTGCCTTTTAAACCTCTCATCCAATAATTCATATTGGTTTTTCTGAATTGATAGAAGACTCTTTTGTGTAATGTAACCTTCTTGTAAACTTTTCAAATGGGTTTTTTTATTTTCTAATTCTGACAGACTTATTTCCAATTCTCTTTTCAATAGTATTTGGTTTTTTTGAATTGTCTTCATTTCCATTTTTACAGTTTCATTTGATGAATATAAATATTTTATAAGGTTTTCATACCTAGTATTTGTTTTTTCATAATATCCCTTATGTTGCTTTATGAGATTGTTTGATATATCAGTTGCTTTTCTCTTATTCATTGATTGTCTCACTTCATCATTTTGATTAACATTGGGAGATTTTTCCATCAAATTATCATTTTCCTATATATAATTTGTATAATTAAATATTTAATTATAGCCCAAAAACAACTACAATACAATACAAGTATAAATATAAATATATTACTAGTGGCTGGGTTTCTTGGTCGGGTACTTGTGTCATTTCTTCCTCGAGTATTTTTAATGCTATGTTGTAATGAATATTATCAATGTTGGGAAAATTTTCCATCCAATCATCATTTCCCTATAAATAAATTTTTGTTTATTAAATATATTTAACTAAAATAATATAGTATAAATACAAATATATTACTAGTGGCTGGATTTCTTGGTCGGGCTCTTTCTCAAGCATTTTTAATGCTATGTTGTAATGAATATTATCAATATCGAGAGATTTTTCAATCAAATCATCATTTCCCTATAAATAATTTATTTAATTAAATATATTTAATTATAGTCCAAAGCAATGACAATAATAAATATTACTAGCGAATGGGCCTCTTGGCTGGGTTCTTGTGCGGTTTCTATTGTTGATGTCATGTTGGAATGAGTATTATCACTTTGTTGTTTTAGCATCCAATCTTTTTTTAAAGCTGCAGAACAATTTCTATCCGGTTCCTAGTTAAATAAAAAAAATGTAAATATTGTTATTGTTTTATAGAGCAAAGAAGAAATAAAATAAATAGATACCCATGTAGGTTCCCACTGTTTTCCAGTTGTTCTATCAGTACCTTTCCATTTCACTAAATAATATTTTTTTTCGTTTTCTACCTTTTCATCTAAAAGACATTCTGCTGACCAAATATTTTTTCTTCTCATTTTCCTTGAGAAAATATGATCAGAATTTCCCAAGCGAATCAAAAATCAAATTTTGTTGTAGTACAAATTTATTGAATATGACACACTAGAGTTTTTCTTCGGTAACCATTTTTTATTAAATCAAAACAAATGTGAGCTTTTAAAAATTGCCACATACAAATTAAAAATACACCTCAAGCTGTCTTTTTAAAAAGTCACATTCTCTAGTTTATGAAAAGTCAACTTCCTGAAAAACAATAAACTGACCATTACCAAAAACTCTAACACCGCTTAAAGTTTATAAACCATCGACATTGGGTGTCAATTCTGCTTGCGATGAAGCTTTAAAATATATTAATAGATAGGATTGAAGAGATTAAAAAATAAACAAGTGGTTGATCTTTTATTTAATAATTAAAACAATTATTATATTTATGATTTTTATGATAAATAAAAAAAGGGAAGGCCGATTTGAAAAGCAAAAAATCGATTTAAGATTCTGCCAGAAAATCCAAAATATGGGATATTTAAAAAAATAACTTTTGCAGATAGATACACACGACATCAATATGGACCAAAAACTAAATCTGATTTTTTGGATAAAAGAAACCAAAATATTCATTTATCCAACATATAAATCCATTTGTTTTAAATATAAACCAATTGATAATAATTTATCATTACGATAACGAATAATTATGAAATATTATACATAATATAATCTTCTGCCACTTCCATCAAAATCGACAAAATACAGGAAGCACACATCTTATAACCACAAACACAAAACATACTGATATTATGAGGTTTGACATTTTTTTCATAACACCTTAGTATAACCATCATGGAAAACGGCAAAATGATAAATCAGGCCAAAGTAAGAAGACCTCGCTAATCTTTATGAATTGTTTTTATGCTTGGAGAAAGATGTAATAACAGTTCAGAAAAAAATTGGTGTTGAGGGATATGCTACTCGAGCATCCAAGTGAAAGTAATTCTAGCGATTTCGGCACATATGATGAAATTTCTCCAGGAGATTTTCTTCAAAAGAGCATTTTGATTAAAGGCTTAATAATAAAAAAAGCGCGAATTATTTACATGTTTCTAAAAATATTATTTCATAGACAGCTATCTTAAGATCGAATGTTTGATCCATTAGCGTATCTTATTGACCGTTTCATACGCACCAAAATATCCGAAACCTTTATGTTTTCGAAAAATTTTGTAAAGGATATGGTGGAATTCAGGTATGGGTCACCAATAAATTATCCTAACTTTCTTTTCACATAAGCGAACGTCTTATTTACAGCCAAGGGAATCAATAAAATTGTTCATTGCAAGACACTCCAAAAAAAAGTCACGCCCACAAAAAAAGAATGCCAATGATACCCCACCTTCATATCCTGGACCACCACGAACCATTGATTTAATTCTATTGTTTTGCGTAGTTTTGTATTTGCGTTTACAGGTCACTCCCGTTATAAGGACAACTCGTTATAGTGAGAATCCCGTTATAGTGACATTTTTTCATTTTACAAATATAAAATTTACTTCCTTTATACGAGTATAAGGACATAGTTTGACAAAAAAAATTTTTATAATTATAAAATCTATCCCGTTATAGTGACATCCGTTATAAGGACATGTCAGTATAACGAGATAACCAATCAAATCCCACCGATCACTATGACAAATAATAATAGATAACATTATGTTATTTAATGTTTCAAATTACTAATATTAAATCAAGTTTATTTTTATTAACACAATAATTACAAATTGTTTTGGTGGTGGCAAAGTATCTTTACGTTTTTGATTGATCTCTTATTAACAATAAAGAAATTTTATAAATTGTTTTGATTTGTGATGAAGTATCTTTGCATTATTAACCAATAAAGAAAATTTATTCACAATTGTTTTTTTTTTTTTGAGGGTGACGTTTTCAAACAAGACTATTTAACAACAATAATTAATGTAAAATGGTTTGTTTTTTATATAGCATTTTTATGAATCACGTGATTTTCATGAACTTCCGTTATAAGGACATCTCGTTATACGATGTGTCCTTATAACGGGAGGCGACCTGTAGTTGCTATCCATAGTATTAATTAATATATTTGACTTAAAATTATTATGTAGTAGTAGTTGGTATTTTTCTAAAAATTAATAAAGTTTCGCAATTTTTTTGTGTGACTAAATCTAATGTTAACCAATTCAAAGGTTAATCATAGTCAAGGCTTCATGCCGTGAGGTCAGGCATCCTCTAATCTGCCTAATTAACATTTAATTTAAGTATTGTAATAATTTTTCACTTGATAAAACTGTAATTATGTTCATTATGTCAAAAGTTTCCTTAACAAATTGTATCAAATAAATGCGTGCTTTTTCTCTGAGTATGGTTTGTAATCTGGCATTTAAAATTCGCATCGCATTTGTCATACAGTGTGTTAAGAAAAAATGGCGGTGACAAAAAATTGCATATCTCAATAATTAATAAAATTGCCTTGTTAAATAATAAAAAATAGACACACGAAATGCCATTGCCAATTTTCTATAGAGCTTATTCATATCTTCTTTTTAAAACCTTGCTAAATTTTTGTATTTGAAATTTTAACATGGAATTTTTTAAAAATAGCTCTGACGCAAACATATTCATAACAATAATGATCGTACAAAAAATTATACCGTCTGTAGCGAAAGTTCTGGAGAGTATGTATATAAAATTTTCATACTTTCAGATTTTCTAGAATTTTGTCGATTGAAAATAAAAAAACAATTTAATGTGTAAATTTCCTTAATAATTACTCTAAAGCCTGCATGGCAATATGCTCCAAACTTTTCTACATAATTTTGGCTATTTTTCATTAAAGCAATATTTTTGTAAACCGCCGTTTTTTTTCTTTAACACACTGTAACTTAATATGTTTTTGGTAGAGGACGCTTTCCTGCCACTTGAAAATTCAACGACAATTATAACTTGATTGTTTGGTTTGTTTGTTCTCATCGCTTTAAATAATCATCAAATTTATTTTTTTTCGTGTGAGGAGCAGTTAATTCGAATAAGAGTAATTATCCAAATAAGTTAGCCTGATGCTTTAAATTTTACAATTAACACTTACCATCCACCATCTATTACGTCCTGAATAACCGATTTAAAATATAGATTACAGTGTCTATTGCGAATGTTCATACAAAGGTTAAACCTTGGATTTATAACTTATTAGGGCCTCTAATTGGACTGAACTATTTATAGAAGAGTTAATGACAGTGAAAAAATCGGCTAAAGTAAATATGAACACTTACCAATGCGTAAGTACTTGCTGAGCGATGTCATAATCTTCGTAATAATAGGGATCGAATCTTCCAGAAACAAAAGACTTACAAACAAGAGTCGGAATTTGGCTCTGTTACATACATGCTAGGTAAACTGACTGACATACTGCTTAAATCCGTCAGTTTGGTATGAAGCTTGCTAAGACACGCAAGCTGATATTCACGTAAATGACTTTCAATTGTTCTACGTATCTCTTCATCGGACAAATATATTATACTATTAAGACATGCCGATGACATATGATACTTTCTTGTCTTGGGGTGCAACCAAACCTTTATGTATCTTATTATGAATGTTCATTTTGTCTTGGGAAATGGGTATGAGTGAGAATGGTCATTATATGTAAAAGATAGAAAATACCAAAGTACCTATGTAAGACTCCTGATTTCTTCTTCATCCAAAACAGTCGAGGATCATACAAGAAAGCGAAACCATCACCAGCTCAGAAGGAAACGAAACGATCCTTTGGCTATTATGACATTGGCAAAACTACACGAGGGGCGAACCCATCCTTTTGCTGTGCAGAAATGTCATTATGTTTAAAAACTCAAACTAAAAACATTGGAAATCTACAAGCGTACATGGGTTGGTTGTGTGGTAAAAAGCGCTCGTCTTTTCATAAAATTTTTATACTCTCAAAGCTTTTTCAAAGAGAACAAGATCTACATATTGACTTTATCACGGGGACTTATCCTCGAGTCTAACAAATGTTATCCTTTGAAATTTTTTAGACATAGCTAAAGGTGCAGAAGAAAGCAAAGGAATAAAAAGCTAGAGAAAGTACAAGTTAGTCAATATCATAAACAGCATACCAAGCATTCCCTTAAATAGATAAATAGATAAGTGGAATGGAATGGTTGGAAATAAATTCGCTTCTCTTGTTTATCAAGCTCCTTTGTTGTAATTGTATTTTCAGCTGATTAATCTCTTCCGTAAATTTAATTTATGTCTCTTCTTTCCATTTTCAATTTTTCCTAAAGAGAATGGTATGAAAAGAATTTTAAATAATAACGTATTAATTATATTGAATACCCAATATTAATTTATAAATAATATGTACTTTTTTACCGTTATCAATATTTTCCTTATTATTTGAAGTGGCAATGGTGATGGTGGTAATTTACCAAGAAAATCAAAGTTTTAGTTCTCTGAGTATGTAAATAACTAACTCAAGTAAATATAAAAGAACATCAAAATTTAATATCATTAGTGTAGATAAATTCAGTCTCTAGCTACATAAACAATCTTATACTTAATCATCTCCAAAATATGAATAAATCTTCAACATATTAATATAATGATGCAAATTCCGTTTATTGTCACGTGAGTGTATAAAATGTTCTTGTTTTCTTTTGATGTTTACAATATTTCTCAAATGAACATAAAAAGAATTGATAATCGGCATTACGCTCATCCTACACCGGACCAATGTACACTGAAGATAGGAGAAACTTCACAGGCTCAAAGATCCAGAATTAAATTTCAATAAAATCAGGGCTCCTCGCGGCCAGTACAAAAACAATCAAGTATGTTCAAGATCAAATAATTCTTGGTGGATGAATGTCAAAACTAGCAAAATGGTTATAGTAGCTTGCCATATTATTCACTTCTTGACTTGAAGGTACAAATAAACCTTCTAGTTTTCAAATTAAATAAGAATTATTCGGTGCAATATAGATTTTGATTTATTCCACCACCGCTTTGTCCTTACCATCAGGTGTTTGGATAATCCTGTTGAATCTGATACCTAATGCTAAGCTCAATGTTAAATTTAATATTATCATTTTAATTTTTCGAAAATGATTTTTTAAAGGAACGAACCTGGTAAAGAAAAAATAAAAGTGGAAAAATTAGAGAGGGAAGGTGTATTTTTTGACCAAGAAGGCTATTTGCTAAAAGATTTAAGAGATAAAGTTATTTTTAAAAAATTTTGTAAATATGAAACTAAAAATCCACCCGAGAGAACAAAAAAGTCTTTGCTCTACAGCTTATAATTGTACACAATTGAGAAGTAAACAAATAAACTTTACCATAAAAATTTTTCTACCACCATTGTTCTACATGGAAAGAAGGCTTGGGGTTAAAAACATCAAGGGTTTATTCTCCCAACTCTGCCAAAAATTTTCATTTTTTACTTGTCAGGATATTATGTGGCTTTTTTCAAAATTGGCTTCTTGAAAGCAGTCGGAACTCGATAAGACGTAACTCGATAAAATGAATTTTTGTTATGACGGAGTTTTTCTGGTTTACCTATTCATTTATATTCCTATTGTTTCACTCTAATGTTTAAGACGATTATTACATATGGTTTCACATATAATAAATTATAACTTGATAATACGAATAACATCAATTTATCGAAAGAAACTTCGCTTAGTTTATAAATGATTTACAAAATGTTGAAAAAGAGAGAAATATGCATCATAAACAATCGAAACCTACTCTAACGAACAAAGACATTGCTACTCGTTTTAAAATTCGTTAAGAGTCAGCATTTTATTATATAGAAGTTCGCTAGTAGTATAGACGAATATATAAATTTTGATGTATAACTTTATAAACCGAATTTTTTTTTTTAAAAAAATTATATTAACTTCATTTTATCAAAGCCTACTTAATAAAACGATGCTTTGACCCAAAACAAGTGCATCGGTTTAACGAGTTACGACTATAGTGGAAACAAAGACATTCACGTTCAAGGGAAGGATTAAATAACAAAAAAAATACATAATGATTTTAATTATATAGTCAACCCCACCCCCCTTGGGAACATATCAGCATAATCTCGGGAATTAGAAGTATGTGCATTTAGAGAGGGTGCACTAAAGAATATTATTACCTATTCTTAGTTACTCCGGTGCAAATATAGACTACTTTATTATTGTTATCAATTTTAATATTACTAATTTTTCTTTCTTGATTTTCTATACCATCACCATTTCTTCTTCTATCTTCCTTTTCTTTTCTTTATTAATCTATTGCTAGATTGCTTATTTTTATCGTGGATGCAGCAACATCAAGTAATTCATAGATTTCCACCACCACTTTACTAGAGGAAAATTTTGAATCCAATTCAATCTTATCAAATAATTGCTTGAAATCCTTCCATCACTCACTAATGGGTTAGTTTTATTTATTTTTTACTTTTCTTGGTTCTATTTTATTGATTGATTATTTGAAGCCAAGGAAGAGCCCAATTAGCAACCTGTAAAAAACTTTACAGTTGGGGCATTTTTATTAATTGCAAATATTTTATTATTTGGCTTTTTAAACAAAAATAAAACTATATTGAATAATGATTATTGAAGGATTTGTAGTTTTAATGCTCGGGATTATCAAATGGTTGACATAGTATTAGTATTTATTTACATTGTTTTGACGCAAATCATGTTTATTATGAAATTAATATTTTTATGGTTACATTTTATTTGTTAATAGTAATAATAATAATGATAATGATAATAATAAATACTTCCGTTTTCGTTTCTTAGGATTAAAAGATTATTATAAATATCACACCAGCAAGCACCAATTCCAAGAATAGTAAATCTCACTTTTTCGATACATCTTTTTTCCCCATTATCTCCGTTAAATTTTATCCCCGTAATTGTTTGGGTATTTGTTGCGACATACCTCATATGAGAGTACTTGTGGAATAGACTTCACAATAAGCAGGCTTTATAGATCCACAAATTAATAATTTTGGTAAGAATCACCTAAAATGACCTTTCTTTTTTTTGGCTTCACAACAACTTGAAAAAGTTTGGTTTGGCCCTGAAAACCTTTAAAAATGGCCCAAAAATTTTGATGAGATGGTTGATTTGATTTGTACAAAAATCATGTTTATTATGTTTATTTCGTGCATTAATACTAAAAGTTTTAGGCCTATATAGAAAAAGAAGCTCGAGTAATGTGTGTACACCCAAAAAATTTCAAGGTATTTGATATGTGTTTTAATATGCTCGTTTAAAGTAGCCTACAATATAAATGTCGATCATACGCATTTTCAATTAATTCCAGCCACAATAAACAACCAATGAGAAAAATTTTAACTATGCTAAATTCAGGTTTGAAGATTGTGATCGTTGGATGGCGGGAGGTCCCGTAACAGTGTTATTTTAATGAAGTTATAAATAGTAGCAGTAAAAAAAAATCATTATAAATTTCTATTTTTAGAAAGCACAAAACTTTTTTTTTCACAATCATTAGATCAATCAATCAGTATTAGTAATCTACATAACCAATCCGATATTTGATATGATCGCAAAAATTTTTTTTGATCGAATTTTCTTTGAAACATCTGATTCCTCCTAGGATATTACAATACGTGCATATGTCTACATTGTCGTTTTAATAAAAACCAATTTTGGTAAAATTTATTAATTAAATTAATAATTCAAAAAAAAAAAATAGAGATCCCTTGCATATGTTGTTTGTTATCTGTTTGTACCAATAAAAGATTATTCCAGAAACTGATCCATTCATTCTAACTGTTGTTGTATTATTATTATTATGTCTTTACTGACGCAATACTTATCACGGGGATCTTATTTAACACGTAGAGAATTTTTACTGCTATTACGTACAAGATGGACTGGCCGAATAATACAATTTTCTACGTATAAGATGAATTCGCCAAGAATACAATTTCTACGTATAAGATTGATTCGCTAAGCAAATACAATTTTTACTGGTGGAAATTTCTATTTGGTCAACGACTTTTGTGTAACCAGGTCATACGACACCCATAGTCCCTTGGGTTCAGTGTTGATTGTGATAATAAATATTATGTTGTATCATCATTATCACGTTACATACGTTACATTTTCATATTGTTAATTTCGAATTGGATTGATTCTATACATACAACGATAAAGCGACATCCTCAATTTCCTTTTAACACAACGATTAACAAATCCTCTTTATCCGTCTTTTTTAAAAAAAATCCTTTCCTCCTTGTAACACAATCTTATTTATTGGAATACAGTGAGTGCCACACAAAATCTATTCTTAGAAAAAAAAAATTAATTTGATTGTTCATAAAAAAAAAAAAGGTCACCAACTAAAACTCCCAATATTTTTTTTGAATAATTTCTGGTTTTAATTCTTGTTTAATTAAATTTTGTTATCTACAATCTCCTTTCCTACCAGAATATAACTCCATATTTATTGCCCCTGCTTTTTCTTAAAATATATTAATGTTAATATTAATATTTAATATTATTATTTTATTTTATCAAAAAAAGACCCTAAAAAATAAATGGGTAACATAACAATAATACTCCCTCTCTCATATGATCTTTCATCACCAGTTATATGTTGTGTATGTATAAATTATAATATAATGAAATATTATTATTATAAAATAAATATATTTAATTAGTAAATGAAAATGTTGGTTTATTATTATTATTACATAAATAGACTTGTTCTTCAACTTGCTCACCATCGTATTTTTCAAGTGTGTTACCAACCACACAATATATAAATATATTTTTAACTCCTCTAAGCTATTCTTACCATTAAAAATTTTTTTTAAAAATAATTTTATTTTTTTTTATTTTTTTTATTTTTTATCCAACTTCACCTTTTTTTATCTCTCATATATAAATATAAATTTATATAAATATCCATAATTTATATTTATATATAAATATATATAAATATATACAAATTTATAATAGAAAATAAAAATTCTTTGTGGTAAAAAAAGAACTTCCAGGAATAACTTTGAACTTGAAAAAAAAAACACACCAACTACTCGCCTATTCACACAAACGCGTCCACATCAAAAATATACTTTGCGAATTATCAAAAAAAAATTTTTGATTTTTTTAAAAAAAATAAAATAATTATTTTCTCCTACTTTTAAAGTGTAAGTGTTCTTTTTTAATTTTATTTATTTATTGATTAATTTTTTTCTTTAATTTCTTAAAAATTTTTTTTGGAATTCAATTCTTTTTTCCATTCACATATAACATACAACATACACTACAACATACTATTGCAATTATTATTATATTGATATATTTTTAAAACAGCATTACCATTAAGTCCATCATAAAAAACTTTCTTTTTTGTTATTAGTATTTTGTAAATTTTTTTACTATATATTGATTTTCTCATTTCTTTCCTTCAGATATTATGCATTCCTTTTCACAATTCTTTATCCTTTCAATGTTGTTTTCACAAACATATACAATAAACAATATTATTAAAATAAATCTTTTATTTTATTTTTTAAAAAAAAAAGTTCATTATCTCTCACTTCTCTCTCTCTCTCTCTTCGACAATACTTCATCTATCTGACAATCAATTAGTTCAAACAATAATAATTAAAACATGGGACGTAAAAAGATTCAAATAAAACCAATTAAAGATGAAAGGAATCGTCAAGTAAGTAATGAGTTTTTTTGACTATTTTTATTACTTTCAACTTATTTGTGATTACTTAACGGTCATTAATTATCAGGTGACTTTTTTGAAAAGAAAATATGGCTTAATGAAGAAAGCCTATGAATTAAGTGTATTATGTGATTGTGAGATAGCTTTAATTATTTTCAATTGTAATAATAAACTTGTTCAATACGCAAGTACAGATATTGATAAAATTCTATTAAAATATACAGAGGTAAAAAATCATTATAGTATTATAATTGAAGTTTATAATAATTATTTACTTACATATTGTTATTTTGCAATTTGTTATCAGTATAGCGAACCTCATGAGAGTAAAGGAAATCATGATGTAAGGATTATAATATAAATCGTTTTATTTTATTATTTTTAATTTCTTTCTTTTAATAATATATGATGATAAATTTATAAAATTATTATTTAGTTTGCTAATACAATTGATAATGACGATGATGAACCTCCACCAGGATTTGATACGACAGGGATTGATCATAAGGTTAGGTTTCAATTCTTATTCCAATTTATAAATGGTTTTTTAAGTTCTCATTTTAACGTCGTGTTTTTTTTTTGTCTAGCAGCGATATGGAATGCCTTCACCACAATCCAACTATCAACAAACACCCCCACCTCCTCAATCTTATCAAATAAGCAATTATCCAATGTATGCACCATCTCCACCTGCTTACTTAGTTCAACAAGTAAATACTCTAATACAAATTATAATATAAATATTTAACCCTTCTTTCATATGCTCTTACATTTAATTAATAATCTTTTTCTTTTTTTAAACTAGCCACAACAGTTTTACTCACAAGCAAATCAGCAAATACATCACCAACAACAACAACAACTGACTATGTCTCTTATGCACAATCCTGTTGCCAACGTTGTACAAAATCAAATGTCCAATCAAATACCTAATTCAATAAATAATCAAATAACTAATCAAGCACCTAACACAATACCTCACCCTCCTCCACAAACCACAATACCAATTAACATGCCTAATTCTACAAATGCAAATTCTTCCAATAATCCGTCTTCATCTTCAACTAATAATAATAATAATAACAACAACAATACTACTTTACCTATATCTTCTAACACTCCACAAATATCGATATATAACGTGAAAACTGAAAATATTCAAAAATCTAATGTTAATCAGAATAATGGTAGTAATTGTAGTATCAATAGTACTGGTAGCAGTAGCAGTAATGCTAGTGGTAATGGTAATACTGTTCACATATCACAGTCACAATCACCTGTACAAATTGAAACTTCTATAATTGCTGACTTGGTTCCATCTCCTTTAGTGTCTTCACCTCCTAAAAAACCAAAACTCCGTGTTAAAATTCCAGAAGCTAGCGATAAGCAATCAAGTTCCAATACAAATCAACAAACAACTCAACAGCAGCAACAATCACAATCACAAGATCAATCGCAAGACCAATCACCTGAACAACCATCTGAAACTCCCGCTGATTCTCAACAACCTACCACTTCACAACCTGTAAGTGTGATTCCATTCCATAGAATTTCATATATGTATCATCTATATCATATATATATATTAATGATAATATATTAATAAAATTATGAATGACTCTTTTAAATTTTTTTAGTTGCAATCATCTCGTCCAACACCTGCAACTGCAGATGCTCCAACCTCAGCATTAACATCATTTGCACAAAATCTACCATCACCTTCCACATTCTTCTCTGAATTTTATAAAACAACAGAACTTCCTAGTCCACTTACATTTGGTAACACTCCGACTAGTGCTCAACCTGGCCCATTCCATTGGCCAAACCCTAATAGAAACTCTTATCAACCTTCTCCATTATCAAAACAAGAAAATAATACAAACATTGCTAATAATGGTATAAATGTCATCAATAATAATATTGGCAATGTTAATGCTTCATCGTCATCCTCGTCATCATCTTTAACTAAACTACGTCCTCCACCAATTGATGGTAATGAAAATGAACCTGATAAAAAAAAACTAAAACAATAGTAACATTTTAAATAGTTGGAAAAAAATCTTCTTTATAGTTATTATAGTTGTAATATTAACGTTTATAATTTTGATTATTTGATTTTTTTCAAAAACAAATTTTATATTAAATATTATGTAGATAAATAATAACAAACAATTTTTATTTTTCTAATGCAAAAAGTATTCAAAAAAAGGACTTTTGTTTATCACAATAGAAAGTAGATGTGTGATTCGAATAGTGATTGTGGCGGGATGTGTGAGATTGAAGATATAAGAACGCCAATTTATAAAATTTTTATCTTTATTTTTTCTTTTAAACTGAACAATGGTTTTTTATTGTGGTTGGTTGGGAAAATATGACTTTCAAAAAAATTTTTTTTTTCGCAAATTTACGTATATATGTATATTTGTGTGTATATGAAACCTTAATTTTTTTTCACATGAACAGACTTTGTCTTGACGCGTATTTTTATAATTCAATTTTTATCCAACATTAGGGGAATATTTTATTATTTCTTTACATATTTACAATTTACATAATAATATAACCTCTCATCTAACTATATAGTAATAATTTCATCATTACATCATTAACTATATTCATTTTATACAGATATAAATCTTAAAAAATTTTTCAAATAATAAATAATAAAGAAAAATTTTTTTTTTAACGTTAACATGTAGATCAATATAATTTTGATTAATATTAAAAAAAAAAAATTATGACTAAAAGAAAAAGAAATTCTATAAATTCTAATAATAAAAATGGCGACAAAGACGATATTAATAATGGAATTAGTAGCAGCATCGTTAATAATAATAATAATAATATAATAAAAGGGAACAACGAAGATAAATCTGAATTTGATTTTTTAATTATTTCAGGAAGTTATGAAAGAATTTTATACGGAATCAAGGCAAAATGGGTTAAACAGGATTCTGAGAAAGAGAAAGAGAAAGAGGAGAAGGAGGAAATATTACAAGAAAACGAAAATGGAAATGACAATAACGTATTATTATTATTACTTAATTATCCAATAATAAAGAAATAAAATTTATTGATTATTATTATCAATTAATGTTTTTATTTATTTCTTTTTTTTTTTGCGAGAAAGGAGGATTATTCGTTGAAACTAGATCCAATATTTATTTTCCCTGCTCATATTGGTTGTATTAAGTGTGTTGCTGTAAGTGGTAGATATTTAGCATCCGGAAGTACTGACGAAGTTATCAAGTATGTTAAAGTTTTTTATTTTTTAAATAAAAATGATCGTTCTTATAAATGACACACACACATATATTCATGTTCATATATGCGAGTGTAGATTATATAATTTAAAAAAACGCAAAGAGCTTGGATCATTGTTGAAACATGAAGGATCGATAACAACGTTAAAATTTTATAATAAAACCAACATGTTAAGTGGTAGTGATGATGGATTGATATGTATATGGAGAACAAAAGATTGGGAATGTTTGAAAAATTTGAAAGGACATAAAGGTCGTGTTAATTCTTTGGATATTCATCCAACAGGAAAGATTGCATTATCGGTTTCAATTGATAAGACTGTTATTCTATGGAATTTGTTGAATGGAATAAAAGCTAGTTCAAATAAATTAGGAAGAGGTTATCATTAAATTTATTGTTGTTGTTGTTATTATTGTTATTAGTGTGGGTGATTTTATTGTGGTAATCCTTTGGTATTTAAATATTTAAATTTATAGAGGGTGAAGTGGTATTATGGAATCCATCAGGAAATCAATACGCAATATTAATGGCACATGAGATAGAAATCTACAATATATCAGTTAAGATCATAATGATAATTATTATTATTTTTGAGGAGGGATTTATTTTCAAATCAATGGAAATTTTTAATTAATTAATCTTATTAGGATGCAAAGGTTGTGCAAAAATTTGAATTGAAAACTTCAAGATATTTATGTATGCAATATTATCATCATCATAAAAACGATGTCGATGATGACTTGTTGATAGTAGGAAGCGAAGATAAATTAATAAGAATATATGATGTAAAAAATGGTGGTTGTATATTATCAATATCAGGTCATAAAAATAGGTAAGTAAATACCTGTACATATTATTCTTATAAATCATATATACTGTATATTCGATCCTATACATATTAATAAAATCTTTTTTTTTGGCGGGAAAATTATTAAGAATTAAAGATCTTGCGCTTGTTCAATCATCTCCTCCCATTATTAATAATGATGATGATAACAATAAACCTGGACCTTTGACTATTTTGGCATCTATATCATCAGATGGTATAATCAATTTATGGAATCTGGATCAATATTTATTTCCTCGAGAACAAGATAATGATGATAAACATAAACAAGAACAACAACAAATTAAACCATTATCATCATACGATACCAAGAGTAGATTAACATGTCTTGCTATTTCACAACAACAATTAGAATAAAAAAAATATCAATTCAATAAAAAAAAACTATTAATGATAATAATATTAATTTTTTTTGCTTTTGCTTTATGTGTTTATATAATATGTATTATTTAAAAAAAATTTTTTAATAAAAATTCTAATTGCTTATTATTAATTAATTATTGATTTTTTTTTAATGTCAAAAAAAATTCTAAAAAAATCTTAATAATTCTAATAATAAATTAAATAAATAATAATATAAAATAATTAATTAATTCAAACCTCCATAAATAAAAATAAAATAACCAAATTACATTTATTTTTCTAATATTAAATATAAATTAATAAAAATTATAATTGTTACAAAGTATTATTAAATAAAAAAATATATTATATTATAAAATATTACTTCTACCACTCTCTTTTCAATAATTATTTGTAAATAAGAGAGAATAAAAGATAATTATTCGTCACATTATTGTTATTATATTATTATAATGAAATGGATTTCTTTCTTGTTTATTAAGCCTTTTTTCCAAAGAGTTTATTTCCTTTCGAGATACTAATATACAAATAAACAATAAATTATTAATCAATTAAACATTTAAATTCATAATAATTATAATATTAATTTTAACAATACTATCATTAAAAAAAATATTAGGAATGATAATTACGTTGCATTTTTACTTTGCATATATAATTCTTGGAATTCACGTTCTTCAGCAGCAATTAATAAACGTTGTTCTTCTAATTCAGCCATAAGCTCTTGTCTACGTTGATTCAACTAATCATAAAAATAACAATAATCGATCAATAAATCGATTAAATAACTATTAATAAACAAACAAACAAACAAATAAAATGTGACTAATTACTTGTTCTTCTCTTTCCCTTAAAGAAGCTTCTTTCTCTCTAACTTTCATAACAAAGTTTTGTCTCATTTCTTCTTCTTTTCTAATCATTTCTTCGGCAATAGTTTGTTTGCTTCCTTCAATCCTATGTTCATAAGAATCGTCACATGCAAGTATAGATTCGGGGCGGCCACTGGAACGAAGTTTCTTGGCACGATAATTATGATAGTGAACTGTATGAGTTGTCTCGAGAAGGTCATGAAGTGCATGTGTCATTAAAAGTTCACGGAGATGAATAAAATCGCAATGTTGTTCGTTTTCAACTAAATTTTATAAATATAAATGGTAATCATGATTATTAGCAAATGATTACTTACATTTAAATAATTAAACGATATTAAAATTTTTTTCCATTATGACTAACCTTCAACAACTCCCCATCTATATGATCTACCTCTTACTTTTTTTCCATTAACGTCCACAAATTGATCACTACCAATGACTGTGAATGGAATATATTTCTATTATTTTTATCCAAAATATATATAAATGAATATTTTTTTTTTATCGTTGAAAAATAATATAAAATTTTCACCAACAATTAATCATACCTCGAGATCATCAACACTTTCTCTATCATCTGGATATGCAGTAGGGAAAATTCTGATATCATTGGCTTCGATATCTCTTAATATCTATCCCATAATAAAACACATATGATTTTGTATAAATTTTCGTTTATATATAGAAAATTTAATAAAAAAAAGAATTGAAAACGTACAGTTTTTTTGAAGGAAGCCTTTTCTTCTTGTGTAAGAGTATCAGCTTTAGCAATAACTGGGATGATATTTACTTTGGTTGATAATACTTGAAGTGCCTTGATATCAAGCTCTTTAAGACTTTTTTTTAAAACAAATAAAATAAATAACATATATAAATAAGGAATAAAAAAGATAATATAAATTATTAAATAACGTACGCATGACCGGTTGGAGCTATGAAATATAATACAGCATGTACACGAGTGTCTGGTATTGCACGCCTGAATTCAGGACTACGTTCTGCAGCATGGTATGCTTCAAATTGATTATCAATATAATCCACAATAGGATCAAGACTATATAAAGTAATTAAATTTTATTATTCTCAATTTTAATGAATCTATCAATTATTTGATTTATTTAAATGTCGAAACACTTACTTGTGTTCACGATTAAGTTGATCACCAAATCCGGGTGTGTCAACTACTGTAAGGTTAAGGGTGACGCCATCTTCAACCAATTCTATTTATTATAGAAGAATAAAGAAAACTATGAATATATATGTATTATCAAGGCTGCTGGCGTAAAGGGGTAAACCCCTAATTTAGTAACGAATAGCTTGACTAAAGTTAGCTCATTAAGGTTATGTACCCAGCCCTAATATATATATATATATATATATATATGTATACTATAAGAACTACATCGATATTGTATTACTGACCATAATGCACCGGACTGATTTCTACGGTTTTTGTGGATTGTGGAGTTTTTGGATAAATTTCTTCTTTAAGTGGGGTGTTGAATAAAGTGTTCATAAAAGTGGTTTTTCCAAGGCCGCTCTCACCTTTTCATTATTATGAAGAGGATGATCAATAAATTATCATTAAAAATCAATCAATCGATATTAGTCTTTTTTTTCTACTGTAAAAGAAAAATATATAGAACTTACCAACTACCATGATGTTGAGAACATACGGTGTTCTTTTTGTTTTGTTGAAACGTTGCCTGGGGAGAGCCTCAATACCAAGTGTATCTCTAAGAGCTACCTCACGAGTTTGAGGAATCTTCCATGGACCGGGATCTGGGAAAAGACCTCTAAAGGTAACACGAGTGATAAGGTAAATGATCATTAATCATTGAATTATTTAAAATATATTCCAACTAAAACACTTTATAATTATTCGTCCTCTTTGTTAGAAGTTTGATAACGTGTCTTACCTGTGTTGAAGAGCGTATTCCTTTTATTGTAAAAACAAGTAAAATTTAATAATTATTAAATAAAAAAAAAAGATGCGTGAGTAAAATATATTATATTTTTATTATATAGTAAATATTATATATACATATTTGTAAACATACCAAAGGCATTATTATATTGATGTCTTACTTTTTAATGTATATTAATAAAATTAAAAAGGAATGGCTTTTATTTAAATAAAAAAGATGGGCGAGAAGAAAGAAATGATTTAAAATTTTTTAAGTTGAAATTATTTGTGATGAAAATTCAAATTTTAAAAAATATTAATTAAAAAACTAAACGTTCACTACACGTAATAGTAATAATTATAATAATGTATAGTTTATTAAAAATAAAAGACTATTATTATAATCAATTGATAAAAATTTTTCTTTATATTCCCAATTAAAAATTTTTTAAAAATAATTTCACAAATTAAATTTACATTTTTATTATTTGCTGTTAATTTTATTTGTTGTTTATTTATGATTATCTTATCTTGTTATAGCAATAAGATTTTTTATTCGTTCTTTATTTAAAATATTTGTGCAAAATAAAGTTAACAGTTAGCTAACATTAATTAATGCAATCATTGTTGCGCTAAAAGGCATTTATATAGTTAGCACGCGATTAACTAAAGAGATGATCGTTCGATATTTCCTTATTAAGTGACGATCTGTCTATTATAGAAAGTGGAGGAAAAAATCCACGGCTGTTACAAAGTAAATTTTTTTGTTTCTTATAAAAGTCAAAAAAGGCATAATATGTTCTTGATGTTTGTTTTATCTTGTAGATAAAAAATTTTGATTAGTAGCATACAATTTTTTGATCAGACTTCTCTTTAAAAAAACAACTTTGATTCATATAATTGAATTTCTCGATTTAGATCCACTTAATTCAAGTTCTAAATTAATTTATTTCGTTCCATTATTTTTAAAGTGTCATTAAATAAAAGTAAAACTCCTAACGGTTCGGTTCGAACCGGTTTATGGGTAAACCGAAACCGAACCGAACTTTCGGTTTATAGATCAAAACCGAACCGAACTTCTTGCATACAAACCGAAACCGAACCGAATCTATTTTTTTTAAACCAATAAAAATTTAAATTTGATAGTGTTACCGGAATTAGAAATTCATTGGCTGAAATTCTTTAATCTATTTCGTATAGATTTTGCACTTCGAGAGCTAGGAGCTATTTCGGGATTAATTCATTGAATTGCAATTACACAAAGAAGTTTAGTAATAGCCTATTCATCCTGATCCACATAATTGAAATTTCTTTGTTGTCATCAATTAATTATGCTCCTCTCCAACTTCTTCACTATTATAAATAGGAGTTATCAGGTGAATTATTATCAAGAGAATTATGTAATTCATTCATGAAGAAATCAATAACTAACAGTGAAATTGAAGGAGAGGAATTAATTATTAATTATTATTATTATTATTTTTTTTTTTTGATAATATACTGTATATTAATATATATATTTTATTTATTATCGGAAAAAAAAAATTATCAGAAAAAAAAAAATTTTTTTTTGTGTTCAATAATAATTTAAAAACCGAACCATTCGGGCTTTAAATAAAAGAAAATCTTTAACTGCTTTGGTAAAAAGAGTAGCTTGTTTAGCAAAAAGACAATTCTGATTCCAACAAGCAAAGAATCCACAACAACTTTTGATACAAGTACAAGTACAATTAGTGATATTTTAAAGGTGGCTTCCTATTGATCCAAAGTTTTCTGATACTAACAAGAAAGATAGTTGGTATATGGAATTGATCAAGAATTGTATATTTAGACAGAGCAAGCCATTTAAGACATTACTTGGTGATATATTGAAAGAAAGGCAATAAAATTTGCATCACTTCTCAAAATCCATGACTTCATGACTTTAAAGCATCAGAAGGGTGGTTAACAGGGTTCAAGCAAATACAAAATATAAATCAATATACAAACAAGATGAAGCTGCTAATGATCTATTTCACAATTATCTGCTTATTAAGAAATTCTATTACAAACCAACATTAATTATCTGATATTTTTAAAGCAGTTTATTTTGGCAGTTAGAACCATCCAAAGTATTACCAACTGGGCCTGAATCTGGAAGAAAAAGGTCAAAAGAAAGAGTTACAGTATTATTAACAGTTAAACAGAAAATTGAAGCCATTATTTATACACAAATACAGAACTCCTAAAGTTCTAAGAAATATTGCTCTTGGATCATTGAAGAACAATTTAATGATAATAATATAGAATTTGTTATATCCAATACATATTAATACAGAACATTTATTTGCACAAAATGAATATACTGATGTGACCACTAATTATATATTTATGGATCCATATAATTTAAATAATTTTCCTGATATAAATGAAATTTATACAGAATATTTATTAAAGACAAATTTCTAATTAAAAAACATCACTATTCATTTTACAAACAAAGGTTAGCAAAAAATAAAATAATAAAAATAATGATAATTTTGTTTTCTTTACAAGGAATTATATCAAAAGAAATCAATGATTTATTTTCATTACCAATCATAGTGGGGTATTTGTGAAATAATTGACAAGTTATCAAGTGATAAAATTACGGGTTATTCCCAAATGAAATCAAATTGAAATCAAATTAAATGGATGATAGATCATTATGATTAGTGTTCCATGTTGCAACCCAAAAAAGGAAACAAAATGGTTGTAAAGGTGGTTGCAACCAGTGGTTGCAATCATTTTTATGTGACGCAAAGGTGGTAGCAACCATCATCAAAAGTTGCAGCCAGTATCCTTAATTATGATAAAGAATCGGGCAATTTAAAATTAAAGAACTTTAACCAGTGTTGAAATTTCGTTGTGTAACTAGTACAAATTTAGAAACTATCTCCAAAAATTAAAAAATTGATTGGTGTGTAATGTTACACGCGGACATTGCGGGTATTGAATTTTCAACACTGACTTTAACATTTATAATTGTTTTTTCAATGCATAAAATTTAACCAATCATATTTTTCTTCCGGTGTCACATGAGAATAGTGGAAGTTTGTTGTTACACGAAATGTTATATAGAGCCCATTGCTCCCGAAACTTCTCTAAATTGGAGATCAAGTTCAGATCAAGTTTATCATTTGCTTTTTATTGCCAGAATGCTTGTAAAGTTACGTTGACACAATATAAAAAATTAATGTAACATTTCAAATTTCCACTATGCTGTCACATGGTAAATTAGAACGTCAATCATTGCAGTATTTAGAAATTCCAGATTGGGTAAAATACTTGACTGTAAATTTATCTATACCTTGGCTGGTAGCATCAAGAAAATTTAATATAAACTCTACCTGATCTACATGCTGAGAATATCTAATATGGTGCACCAACTCTTAACCCTACAATGTTTTAATTTCCTAAATGCAGTGTAACAAATAAATCACCCAATAAAAATCATGTACTTATTAATCATGTGATATATCAGAGTCCCCTAATTAATTGAATTAATTTCTCTGCAGATGCATTCTAAAGATTAACCTAAAAATCATAAGAATTTAAACATTGATTAATATTAATTGTTGAGTTGTTATAATAACTAACCTTAATTTTTTTATATAAAATGCCTCATCCCAATAATTGTAAACAACAAGTGTCAGCAAGGCAACAAAGTAAAAATGGACATTTTCTGGATTTTAAGAGCAACAGCAAGAGTTGATAGAGAATGATGGCCAAATGCAAGAAGCTTTAGAGGAAGATAAAGAATGATCAACAGAGGACTTGCAAGAATTCCAAAACATTGAAAAGAGACTTGAATTAGTCTGGAAAGAAGATGCATTAAAAAATAAATAAGTTTACTATAATTCTACATCAAGAACCACTCAATGGCGTAAGAGAAAAGCAGCAGAAGAATTAAAAGAACATGCAAAATCAATTGCAAAAATTGATACCTTTTTCCAAACATCTACACCCACACCCACACCCATATCTTCATCTACATCTTCATCATTAACATCTTCATCTTCATTTTTCTTCTCTGACTTGCAAACATGTTTGAAAGATCTGAATAACTGTTGTAAAATCTCTAAATCAGATGATTCTTATAATAATTATGAATATATACAGCTTTTGAGTTTAAATCATTATTATCAATTGTGTTTAGATGGAATGGGAAAAATGGATGCAAGTTTGCAGGTTGCAATCAGTTTTTGGAGAAAACATGACTATATGTCATGTTGTATTAGAACTTGGGAAATTATTTTTTACATAATGGTAAGCTTCCCATCCATCAACAGGGAAAGCATACAAAAATTGAATGCTTGCTTGATAGTGAGGATTTTGTTGATGAATGTCAAAAATGGTTACAACAGCAAAAACCAGAAGGTTACCTTCCCAAAGAATTAAAGAATCATATTGAAGAAACAGTATTTCCAAAGATTACTGGGCACATAAAAAAGGTTAAAATTTCAGGAGACTTGCAGAAAATATATGCATATATGGGGGTATAAGTATGATGAAAAAAGAAAGTGAGTATTTTATGATGGACATGAATGCCCAGATGTTGTTCAATACAGGAAGGAGTGGTTAAAGAGAATGTTTAATTATAAATGCCTTATGAAGGATTATAATGGAGATGAACTGAATGAAATTATTGAACCACAACTTCAGCCTGGTGAAAAAGAACATGTCTTGGTCACACATGATGAATGCCATTTTTATGCCAATGAAGGACAAAAGAAGATATGGGTGCAAGATGAAGAGGATATCTTGTGATAAAAGTATCAGGGTCACTCTATAATGGTGTCTGACTTTATTTGTGCTTGTCATGGCTCTCTGCAATTGAGTGATGAACAATTGAAATCTAATCCCAACATTAAGTTCAGAAAAGCACATGTATTGCATTCAATTGAAGCAGATGGTTATTGGAAATCAGAACATATGATTGAGCAGGTAAATAATGATAGTAATTGCAATTCACTGCTGCTAATAATTTTCTTTTCTTTTCAATTTTAAAGCTGGTAAATAGAACAATTCCAATCTTTGAAGTGCTGCACCCTGGATGTGTTGGAGTTTTTTGCTTTGACCAGTCAACTAACCACAATGCAATGGCAGAAGATGCACTTATTGTCACAAGAATGAATTTGGGCCCAGCAAAAAAGCAAGCAAAGTTGCATGATGGTTGGTACACTAACAAGGAAGGAGAGAAATGTATTCAAAAGATGGTTTTTGGTGATGAGGCTGATATTGAGTTAAGAGGCGAACCAAAAGGGATCCAGTTGGTATTGACTGAATGTGGATTATGGCCAGCAGAGAAAATTAGACTTGTCTGTGATCAGTGTTCTGGTAAAATGGAAAAGGATCCAAATAGGCAAAACTGCTGTGCAAGACGAATTTTGTCATGTCAACTTGATTTTTTAGAGCAGAAATCAGCACTGGAGGAGTCAATAATTGCAGCTAAACATATATTTGAGAAATATCCAAAGTTCCACTGTGAATGCAATTTTATTGAAAAATACTGGGGATATGCAAAATGAGAAACAAGAAGGAGGTGCACTTATAAATATGATGATTTGTTGAGAGCAATTCCTGAGGTACTTGATAGTGTTCCTGTTACAACAATTTGAAAGCTTGCAATAAAGTCATGGAGATATATGGGATGCATATGAGAAAGGCTTAGAGGGTAGAATTGCTGAGTGGGTAGTAAAGAAGTATAAATCACATCGTTGGATACCAGATAATATTAATGAATTTTTTGAAACCGAACTAAAAATTTTTTTAAAGTTTGTATCACGTGACATACGTCACATTAAATGCTAAATTTGGAGTGATCGCCACAAGAGATATAACTTATAAAAGTACTCCGACTTTGAAACCTTTCAACTCAACATAGAGACTTTTTTTTGATAAACCAGCCAGTAACTTTGTAGAGCTTATCACAATGAACATTATTACTGGTGGACTTCTAAAAAAATGTCTCTATGTTGAGTTGAAAGGTTTCAAAGTCAAGTGATTTTATTGTCGGGTTAAGAGTTGGTGCACCATACAAGTTTTGAGGTCTATGTTGCCCATTTAATCATTTCGGAAACAGCTCGGAATACAACTACAAATCGAAATATTTCGGAAATCGAAGAGTGATTACGGCTAACAACTTTTAGTGTATTAATATAGATATTAATTTAACATTAGGCATTTGTGACCAAGTAAGTTAAAATTATTGTATTTAGCACTGTGCGTTTATGGAAGTTATGTGGTTTAAAATAGTCATTCGCAAGTTTGACTTAGGAATTCGCTAACCTATTAAAGTATTTGAACTTTGTTGACAAATATGTAAAATACCAACTTTTAATTTTTTAAATATAGTTAAAACTATATATTTCTCATAATTTTATAAAAAATACACTCTTTTTAATTTATAATTTATTATACCATGGTGTGTACTATATTTTTTGTTTATTCATTATACACATTACAATATTAAATTTAAATTCTAATTCACAAAACTTTTCTCATTTCACTTATAGATTAGATTTATTTTGGTACAAAATCGTCAAGGTAAAACTAGATTATCCAAATGGTATGTTCCTTACGAAGATGAGGAAAAAAATAAGATAAAAGGCGAAGTCCATAGACTCGTAGCGCCTAGAGATCAAAAGCATCAATCGAATTTTGTAGAGGTGATCCATGCACTATATGAAATGACACTTTATGTTAATAAATTATATTTTTATATTAATAACATGTCTGTGTGTATTTTTTAGTTTCAAAATTATAAAATTATATATCGCAGATATGCTGGCTTGTTTTTTTGTGTATGTGTAGACGCAAATGATAACGAACTATCATATTTAGAAGCGATTCATTTTTTTGTTGAAGTTTTAGATACTTTTTTTGGGAATGTTTGTGAATTAGACTTAGTTTTTAATTTTTATAAGGTACAAATAAATATTACTTGAAATGCAAATAAATGGATTTACTAAAAGTATTATTCTATTACTAGGTCTATGCAATTCTTGACGAAGTTTTCTTGACAGGTGAAATTGAGGAAACAAGTAAAAATATTGTATTAACAAGATTAGATCATTTGGATAAATTAGAATAATAATGTGTTATTTATTTGTATATGTACATAATATATAAATTAAAATTTTTAATTCAGAGAATAAGAATAAAAACTTTATTTAATATATAATTTTTTCAAAACTTTTTATAACTTTTAAACCATATATATAGATTATTTTTAATCATCATACCACTTTGATCTTTTGATACGTCTGGAAGTTCCATCCCACTCTTGAATCAATTTATCTTTATTACGATCCAAAAAAGTCAACAGTTCATTGATATTATGGCGGTCCTTAGGAGAAGATCTTATGGCCATGTATAAGAGATCTTTTGACTTTTGGCCCATTACTTGTCGTTCAATATAGAATCTTATTAACTTTTCATCACCAACTATTTTCCTTAATTCCTTCAAGTCGGTATCAAGAATGCCACCCCATGGAGCTTGACCAGAAAATATCCGCCATATCAAAACGCCAACTGAATATATATCCTCTTTCAATGGATCAATTGGATTCCTTAATTCGGTCTTATCGTTATTCCTATGTGGAAGCGTCACGGCAGAACTATATAGTCAAATTAATAAATAAGCAGCTTCATATTTAGAAAAAATATATATAAGAGTAGTTTAGATAGATAACTTACCGATAAAGCTTATAGCCATGATCAGGAGTTGTAAATATTTTAGGAAGTATATTTAATCGTTCTTCAGGTATAGTCTTAATTGTCCATCTGTAAATAATATTTAAAAACAATTATAATCAATAACCAATAAATAAAACAACAAATTACTTAAGAAAACTTACTTTTGTGCGTCTTCACGGCCAATAAATTCTGCTTTGCCAAAATCAATTACTACAAGATTATCATTTTCGTCCAACATCAAATTAACTTCACTTAAATCTCTATGAGCAAATCCTGCGTCATGAATTTCTTTCATTCCGTTAACAAAATCACGAATAATTTTAAATTTTTGTCCACCAGTGAATTTTTTCTTTGAATCAAATAAATGTTCCTTCAATGTACATTTATATCTATTTTTTTTTTAAAAAAAAAGGATTATCGTACTATTCTTTAGAAGGAGAATATCAAATAAAAATTATTATTATAAATAATTACTTTTCCATCGAAATTCCTACTAATTGGTTATTTTTATTTTTGTAAATCGCCTTGATTTGACCAGTATTTGAAGCACCAATGATTTTACTATGACCAAAATAATATATTTAAGCATTAATAATAAATATTATAAACACGTATATACACTATAATCACTTACAGACAGAATGCGACTTCTTTGAACCTTGCCTCTAAAGTTTCATCGTTAATCCTTTTAAAATATTGCAAAACAGAATTTTGATTGTTTTTTAAATGGTAAACACTCTTAAAACACCCTTCTGCCTTCATAACTTTTTCTTTATCAAGGCTAATAATGTCAATCACTGGAATGTTTCGAACAGCAGCTTCTATTTATTTATTTTTAGAAAAAAATTAATTCCATTTAAAAATTACCTTCTCCACTTACAATAATAATTTATTTATTGATAATTTTACCTTGAACAAGTCTGTTCCATATATCCAAATATTGAGAATTGTCAATTAATGCAACAAAGGCATCATCCTCGTCATCATTACTATTTGATATTTCAAGATCATTGATAATTAATTCAGGATCTGCTGAGACTTGATTTTCAGTTGGCAATTGAGGATCTGTCATCATCTCAATTCCAACACCATTTTCGTTATTATTATTTGTAATTTGATGATATGGCAACATATAATTAGCATCATTATCAATATCTAATAATTGGGGGTCAATTAACATTCTATTCTTGTTGACAAAATCTGATTGATAATTTAAAAGAATTGTGGAGGTATTGATGGTTTCATCAGTTGTAGCATTGGTTGTAGCAGTGGTAACAATGCTAAGATCAGTTGAGACAATGGTATTTGCATCATCATGATTTTGAATGTCATCGAGTAGGAAATAGATATCGCTATTGCTATCACTATTATTATTATTATTCTTGTTGTTAATGTTATTTTTATTATAATTACTAGTGTTGGCAGTATTATAATTTTGTAACGAATTAGCAAGTAATCGTATGAAATTTTTATGAAAATCAAGAGGCAACCAATCTTTTTTATACTCTCTGACTTCAAATGGATATCTTATGCAAAAATCATAGAATCTTTTCGTTGCAACAAACTCCAATTCAACCTTGTTTAAATATGCTATACGTACCCAATATCTACCATCCCTTAATTCATTAAAGGCCAATTGATCTAATTTGTGAAAACGTCCAAAAGGCTTTGCTCTGATTATTTGACATTTGAAATGATTAGTTTCTGGAGTCCATTTGATATTCTTAAGCAATAGAAGAGTGGAATTATCATTTTGAATAGATCTTAATAGTTGAGAATGGATGTTGGCAATATATAATCGATCAAAGTTACAAGTAACCGCAGTTTCATCGAATAGAGTTGGAGGAAGAGCTTCATTGTCAAAAAGTTCAAGAATTGGTTTATTAAATGTTGTTAGTCTGTCGATTGCTTCAGTTTTCATACATGAGTATTTTTTGTTTTTGTGACGAAACTCAAATATAGGCATAAGGTATAGTTTGCTATTTTTTTTTGTATGCACATTAAAAAAAAATCATTATATATTTATATATGTGTGCGTGTGTGTGGTAGTGATTATTATTTATTTTTTTAAAAATAAAATTTATTTTATATTGTATCAATAATTTTACCTTTCAGGATTGAAGTCATTGATATGAATCGATTGAAATTCATCATGTGGTGATTTCATTTCAAATTTTGATAAACATGATTTGATATCCCCTTTACTATACATACATACATCCATACATACAAATATAAATGATTATTAATTGACCTATGTTATAATAATAAGTGACAAATGAATAATAAATACCTGAATGGATCCAACATTTCCTTGATAAAATCCTTCATCAAATTTGCATCTTTATATATTTCACCATTTTGTTCATGGAATATAAAAGCGTTGAACATTATCTGAAAAAGATCTCTTAACATTTCTGTGGGATTTCGATATTTTCCTGACCATAAATTAGATTCAAGAGTATTTAGATCCATCAGTCTATGAATATACTCTCTGTATATTATTGCAGACTCAGACTCAGGATTTACAAAAGGTTTAGAAAACCCTTGTGCCAAGAGTCTATCGAGAATTAATGTGCCAAGCTTCAATAATTCTGATCGAGTGGCGTCAGGAAGTTTTTTTACACAAGTGTCGTAATATACTTTTAACTCTGTTGCAGAAGTTTTCTTTTTGTCCGTCGGAATCCAAAAACCATCTTCGGTCAAGATAGATGGCTCGGCAGACATTGATTCAACATGAAACTGCTTTCTTACACGTTTAGTTCTGTGAGAATTTTCAAGTAACAAGCCTTCTTGATTTTTCAATGATAAAGGTAAATATGAGGCTGATAATAGTTGTGAGGTTTCTAGAGTTAAACGAGACAGAGATGAAGATGGTATTTGTTGTGATTGTTTTTTATTGTGTTGTAGCAGTAGGGAAGAAGTTGGCATTAAAGTTGAATGTTGTTGTGAAGATGTCTGAGATGTTATAAATGGATACAATGATAATGATGATTCGGATTTCAAGGATTTGGTTTTTTTTGTTCGTGGTTTTCGTGGTTTTTCTTCTTTTATGAATGTATCTAGAGGTAAAAAGCCAAATTTTGATGATTCCGGCGGCAATGCACGTTTTTTTCCTGAAATAGGTTGTTCAGGAATAAAATCAGTTGAATTATCTTTTGATTGATTTTGAACAAAATTTCTTGTTGGGAATGGTGGTTTTTTTTTAATCTCAACAATATTCTTATTTTTATCATAATTATTAATATCAAGATCATTTATATTATTATTAAAAGTAGTATTAACGGTGTTATCAGCAGTTTCAATATTCATTATGTTATTATCATCATCTAATAATATTGATATCTCTGCTTGATTTGATATATCTGTTGTTTTTTCGTAGGTTCTTTTTATTCTGTTAATAGGGCCTTTGGTCGATTTGGTGATTTTTGACTTGTTTTGATGATTAATCCTATGAACTAGATTTGAAATATTGATTAAAAATATAAAATTTGATCAACAAAGTTTATAAAAAGCTCATTATCGGTCCCATAATCATTTTTAAAAAATTTATTGACAAACCTGGTGAACGAGTTGATTTATTTTCAGATTTGAAAATCGATGCATTTGTAGATGCTTGTGAATTGGAATTTCCTCTTAATGAGGAAGTAGCAGTAGCATCTAGAGGAGGTTTTTTAAAATTAGCAATAGAAACAAAGCAGCAGCAGTATTAGTTAGTGATGTTGAAATGAATGATCTATATTAATTGGTGATAATTGGACAAAACACGAACAATTTTCAAATTGTCAAGATAATATAGACAAGTAAATCAAATTACCAGCTGATATTTTTGGACCGCTTGTTTTTTCAATTGGTGTCATATTTTTTCTTATTTTAAACGAAAAGATATACAAGTAAAAGTTTTACAAATATAATCGCTTTTTGAGAAAAATAATTTTTGTTAAAATAATTTTTTTTTCGTAAAGGAAAAAAAGGAAAAATGCTTTTTTTTGTTTCACAAAAAATCTACACTTATATTTATGATTCGTTCTGATAAAAATTACCATTTGAATTTATTATTTAGCATACATTTTAAAATTGATATTTTTTATATTCTACGTTTATATATTATTATTAGCTTATATATTTATGATTGATCTGAAAATATAAATTGTTCAATTTTTTTTTTGAATTAATATTAACTAACGAAAATTTGGCGTGTCACAATCAGTGATTGTTCGTACCAACCAAATATGGAAATTATATGCAAACGGTTTCCATAATTGGTTAATACCGCATTATGCGCACCCTGAATTTCCAACACTGGTCACGATAGGACCCCGCAAACTTTACATATGTATATACAAAATCACGGTTTGATACCCACACTGTGATTGGCGACAATCTTTCCAAATTTGGTAATTTTTCACCAACATTGCATTTTCTAATAGTAAAATTATTAGGTCTTTTACTATGAGATTTGACCCAGCTTTGGCAGTAACCTATCTATATAGTTTGCGGGTTCCTGTCACAATACACGAATTATTTCTTATTATGTAGCATGATCAGTGCTTCACCTTATTTAGCAAAAATATATCATATAGACAATGAATGTAACATGATTTGGTCAACTATGCAAATCAAAATCATATATAATGCAAGATACTTAGTCCTTACAACTTTCTGCACTACAGCATCAATTTTGAGAAAAATTTACAATCAAAGATGCAATAATATACCAATTATAATCAACAATTTGTTCATATGCATTGATTGTGTAATATGTAAAAAAAATAAAGCCACTTACCATGTTGTGTTCTCAGTTTTTTTCATACAGTAAAAGATCAACCTTGTTCATTTTTAATATGTATAACATATCACTTTGGGAGGTTAACATAGTAAATTTGTTAAACTTGCACAACTTTGAGGCTTAATTCCTCCACAACAACATGACATATCAACAAAATGAAGATGCAATTTTGTAGAGAAAGGTCTTTGACCAATAAAAGTTGTGGGGACTAAGCGCTTTGCACTGTCTCATATAAAAATTAATATGTAGATTTTTTCATCACAACAATTTTCTCAAATTTTATTGGCTAAATTTTGAAAATTTATGCAGATTCTAATAAAAAATTGACAGAATTCAAATTCTATCTCCTCCATAATTATCAAATAAATATTCATCGAAAATTGGTATGAGGACTCTGTTTTAAAATTAGGTGATAATAAGGATACTGGCTGCAACTTTTGATGATGGTTGCTACCATCTTTGTGTCATATAAAAATGATTGCAACTGCTGGTTGCAACCACCTTTACAACATTTTGTTTCCTTTTTTGGATTGCAACATGGAACACTGATTTTGAATCATTCATTTTGAACCATTTGTTTTATTTCAAATCATTCATTTTCATTT
>CAUDNR010001114.1:0-15351 GCA_958430865.1 Entrophospora sp. SA101 | reverse complement strand
AATCAGAGGCCGGAAGTTAAGACTCTGAGCTGTGTGCCGTAATCAGAGGTCGGAATTGAGAACCCTTAGCTGTGTGCAAAGATAGGGAGATTTATATATTGGACTTTTTATTTATTTTATCTTATATATTTTATTGGACACAACCCGAGCTGTAATTGAATTTACATGCTCGCAATATGCATAAAGCAAGTTGGTGAAATCATAACTATCACTAATTTGATTTACCATAATTCCACCAAATAAAAAAATTGTTGATTTATTTGATCCACCAATTACACCTACAGACCAAGCATTTCCTATAGGTAGTTTGTCATTTTCTACCCATGGTATATTTGTAACATCAAAATTTTTAGTTAAATCCACATAAAAAAATGAATCTGTTGTAATTACTGCCTTTTCTAAGCTTATACCTCCAAGAGTGTAAAGTTTATTATCCACCACTACACTAACAGCTGCATAATGTGTTGCACTATAATCAGAAAATGCATTATTAATAATAAATATTATAACAAATATTAATTGAAGTTTGCTATTTTTGAAATTCAAGCCCATTGATTATTATCTTTTAAATATTATGTATGTTTTATCAATTATTTTGCTTACTACAATTAATTTTTGCAAAAGTATTTATCATTAAAAGGATATTTTTTAAATGAATATGTATATATATACAAAAAAAACGTAAATATTTGTACATGTACGTGAATTTGAAATTAAATTTTTTTTTGACATAACATACAAATGGATTATCGTTAAAAAAAATTGTATTTCACCAATGATATTGGTGTTGTAATATTTCTTTATTTTTACTCAAATTTTTAATTGGATAGAATTGGACTATTAATATAATTTAAAAAGGGGAATATTAATGTACACACATGCTGTTATACATAATTCATTTGTTTGTTACTATTACATTTCCTAGAATTTAACGTGATAAATACTATTACACAAACTAGTTTATGGTTCAGGTCCTGTAAATTACGCATGCAAAGTTTGAACTAAATTTTTTTTCAAATAATCGAATTTCCTTTATTTAATTTATAAATGATATGGAAACTCAGGAAACACGAGATTTGCATTCGTATTATACAGGCAGGACCTAGGCTACAAGCTGATATTTTTTTTTGTGTACTTATTATGTGCGTTTTTGCGCAATTGATACATGGGTTGCCCCAAATTTTTTGCTGTAGTGTACGCATCATTCAATCGATTCAATAAAATCTATTCGAATCCACTAAAATAAATAAACAAATGATCGAATTTCGAATAGATTGTTCAAAAACAATACTATTTAAATTAACTACCTTAATTTAATTTAGTACCAAAGAAACAACGATTTTACAGTTGTAGAAGCTAATGCCATTACAAGAATGGAAAAAAATAACAATAACAAAATGTTTTTTTTTAATCTCCACCTAACTGCCTTTATAATAATAAAAGCTTACAAATATATTACCTTCACTCATTGAAAGTTGCAATTTAGGAAAGTCAATTTAACTGAATCTTCCAAAACAAATGAAATAAAGGTAAAAATTCTATATGATTAAATTATATTATTTAATGCAAAAAATTATAATAATATAACTACATATGTAAACTTGATAAGTCGGTCATGTGGGGGTGAGCTCATATGACCGACTTATCGAGTAAACCGACTTATCGAATTAAATTACTTAAATATTAAGAAAATGGGGTGAAAATTTTGGCCGTCTTATCGAGTAACCGACTTATTGAATTTACATATGTATTCGTTAATTTGAGATATCTGTAAAAAGCATCTTTATAATCAAATCACGTGATATCAGTTATATGTTAATCTCTCCATAAGTGCACCACCCTCTCTATAAATGCATACACTCCATAAATACATATCTCATTACCAACTTTGAAGGTTAGAGATAAATACGCACCCTTCATACTCTACATCGCATTGTTTTTTCCCAGTCCCATTTATATTCTCTAAATGCACGCCCGCGACTTTCACGTGATTAATGTGCAGCAAGAAAATAAATCAATCATTGTCGCTGTTTTTTCTTTTTTCTTTCTCTATTAATCCCTCTTTGAGAATTAAATTGATAAAGACTTAATTTGATTATATGTCCTGTTTAAACATATAAAAAGAAACCAGAAATACTTACTGATAATAATGAAGAAGATGATTATAGCACTTTAATCATAAGTTCGAAAAAAGTTTGGAAGTTGTCCACGCTTTTTTACTACAACAAGAAAATTCTAAAGAACAAGTTAATTTTGTTGATAGGGATGTCAATTTAAAAAAATAAATTCAATGAAGCAAACCACAATGAACAATTTTCTTTTAGCATTGTATGACAAGTGTCGCGTGGAACCAATAAAATTCTTTCTCTCTATTAAAATGCACGCGCTCTCAACCATTCCCGAGGTACTAAAAAATTCTGACAATTACACTAGTTCAAAATAGCAATGATCTTCATTATGGGTTCTTAAAAATATCCGATAAATCAAATATATATGGACCGATAAATCAAGATGATTTATAAATAATCGTTATCTATAACACACAGATTCGGTTTTGAAATTTATCAATCGAGATGCACTATGTATGTATTGCCGTGTGCGGAATTATTTTCTACCTTTCTGCCTTTCTGCCTTTTGTTCTTGTTGAATTACATTATAATTTGATTTTTTTGCCAAAGGCGGACATTTAAATAGACAGGTTTGAAAATTTCTACTATATAGTATGAGATGTGCAAAGGATCTAACATCACGTGGTAGCCAACCAATGGAATGAATATTGGCTAAAATTTTGACCGCACGCATTATCATGATTTTTTCATTATATGCCAAGTTGCCAAGTAAATTAGATTGATCATTCTATGTCCAACGTTTGTTTATTTTTAAATGACCAAATAGCATTTTAAAAACTTTCTAAAAACAGTAATTGTCAAAAAACATTATTTTATTTAAATTCGAGATTTCTTATTTATTTTTAGCAAATTAAAAATAGAGACAAAAGATCTGCCAGGGAGAGAGGCAAAGTTTTTAGAATGAATGAGTGAAGGCAAAGATCCATCTTTGTAGATATTAATTTTTAAAAATATAAGTGTTATGCTCTTTCATACAATTTAATAATAGCTTCACTAACCATTTATGATTTATAAAACTATGACGACAATCACAATTCAAACATGCGTTTTAATACATACATATATCATTATAAGTAGTGATGCAATGAGAGCAATCTTTATATCAAATAACAAAAAAAACTTTATATAAATACTTGAAAAAAATAACATTCTCTGAAATTTTTTTTTTCTTTGAACAAATTTGTTTTACATCTTTTTGTCATAAATAAAGACATTTATAACAATAACAACATTAAAAAATCTAGTAAAAAAAATTTGCTTAATAATAAAATCACGAAGAAATCATGGCAAAGAAATTATTTGTTGTTATTGCTATTTTGTCATCTGCAATATTCACAGAGGCGCAAGTGCCTACTACAACTTATCCACCAGTTGATGTACCACCACCGTTTAAACCAGAATGGGCAATCGACTTGAGTCAAGTCCCAAATGCTCCAATTGTTCCAAAAAATAAAGTAGGTTCGGATTGTCTTGCTAATGACCCATTTTGTGATTGGAGTTGTACAAATTGCATAAATCAAACTACTGATTATGATCGTTGTCCTGATAAAAATGGTAAAATTTCAAAATTTTTTATTGTTTTGTTATAATTAAGTGTATTTAATTAATTAATTATTAATTAATTTTTATGAAACATAGTATGGGGTATAACTTATGATGATGGTCCTTCGTAAGTAAAATAAAATAAAATTTCATTTTCTTTTATCTATCTATATATTCGAACTCGAAATAATAATAAATATTTATTTTATATAAATAAACAAATAGAGAATATACACCGGCAATTTTAGATCATCTTAAGGCAAAAAATGTAAAAGCAACATTTTTCATTGTTGGCTCCAGAGTTACGGAAAATCCTGATATTTTAAAAAGAACTTTTAATGAAGGTGAATTAAAAACATCTATAAAATTAAAATTATATGAATTTTGACATTAATGAATGATAATTTACAATTTTATAGGACATCAACTCGGAGTCCACACTTGGTCGCACACACAATTAACAACTCAAACAAACGAAGAAATTATAGCCGAGATAAAATGGACTGAACAAATCATCAAAGAAACAGTTGGCGTGACTCCTCGCTTTATGAGACCACCATATGGCGATATAGATAATCGTGTTAGAGGTGTACTTGCCTTATTAGGATATAAAGTTGTTATATGGGATCATGACACAGATGATTGGAAGTCAACATATGCAGGTTTTGTACCGGATTCTATTACTACAGATTTTACTGAATGGGCAAAAAATACAACCGCAACCACTGGTCATATTTCTTTGGAACATGACTTGTATCCTATAGCTGCTAAAATGGCAATTCCATCCCTTGATATTGTTTTGGGTGCTAATTTTCAAGTAGAACAAGTGGCCAAGTGTGTATCTGAATCTCCATATCGTGAATTTATTGGTTTTCCTGGTGATAATTCTACTAGCCCAACTCCAGCAATTACTACTAGTGCCATGACACCAACTACAGCAACGGCATCGACAGCGACGCCAATATCATCACCAAAACCATACAGTTCTAACCCATCATCATCATCATCATCAATATCATCATCACCATCATTAACATCAAATATTTCGTTAGCAGTAGGAATAATTAGCATAATACTCACGTTTAATGTTTTACTTTCTAATATTTAATTATTAAGATGTTTGATTATTAAGATTTTTATACATTTATGAAATAAAATTCAATATTTATTAATATAATAGAACAAATATACATATGTATGCGATGAATTTTATAAATACTTGGTATATATATATATATACGATAAATATATATAGTACTTTGCATTATAAATTATATTCAATTCTTCTTCAACAAGGAAAAATATCTCTAAATTTTTTATAAAACACAATGCGTAATCCGTTTCTAAGCTAAAATTATCCTCGACACGTCAATACCAACTGCATGCTAACATTTCTTGATTTTAATCCATTCGTTCACACTCACCTCTTACACAATCTTTCCACGCTATTATCACTAAGATTTGGTAAAACCGGTCGTTTTATTTTTCACGCATTTTCCGTCAATGATTAATAACCATTATTATTTTAATTAAAATGTCGTTGTTTGAGAAAATGTTTTTAGCGTTATAAAAATTATAAGTCATAAAACATCTGATTAATGTTAGGGTGATGTCCATTTAACCGTTGCAAAGGAATTTTTTTAATTAGAAAATTTTCTCCAAAACTTCTTCATGCATATTTAACATTTCTACATAAATATATATTTCTGCTACAGAGGACAAATATATTCTTTCTCATATTCTCATGATAACTGCTATTACCATTTATTAGATTATTTTCTTTATTTTTTTTATGATCTGTCACAATTAAACTTTTCTTGTCACGACTACAAAACGACAAAGTAATTTCTTATTTTATTTTATTTTGATTTTGATTCTTAAGATTAAACAAAATAAAATTACTCTAACGAATATCAAAAATTAAAATTATTATATATATTTATTAGAATAATATGCTATATATTAATACATCTTAATCCTGGGTAAGCTTCTAGACAAGTAAAAGTACACATGTTTATAATTTTGAGACTTGTACATCCATTTAATAAAGCTCTTGCCAAGTTTTTCTTTCAAATTCTCACATTTATTATATTTGGTATATCAGTCGCAGGACATTGCGGATCTACAGGGGGTCAAGTGTATAAAATTTTTTGACCAACACGAATTTTATATGAAAAAATGAAGAAAAAAATCACGGTTTCATACACAAACTTGCCTGATTTAATCAAATTGTTACTTTGATCATAAAAAATAACAAATATATGAAAAATCCTTTATTTTGATGTATTTTTTGCCAGGGTAAACAAATACCACTAAGTGATAATCTTAACATGAAGTTGGACTACCAGTTCTATAAGTTCTATAATAATAATAAATTAAGAAATTGGATAACATGCACAATTTCACTTTGGGCTTAAATTTTTTCATAATAATAAATTCAATAGTTAAGTTCTAATTTCCAACCTTTAAATTTTTATTTTTTTAAATTACATAATTTGTTTATAGAAAAGTATTAACTTCAAATTTGCTTTTTAAATATTATTTTCATAATAATAATAAACATTTTACCTAATAATATTAATATATTAATATACATTGCTGGATGAAATAGAAGATTGTATCAAACAAAGTTTATTTAATATTTTCAAACAAAACCAAATTCGTGTAACAGACTCTTTTCAAGAATGGCTATTAATAAAATGGAATTAATTTGGTTTTTTTTTTAAAGGTTAGCTTCATTAATTCACAGTAGCATTGCTCAATTGTTGCCATCTTTGTTCCAAGCAAGTGTTTATTTTCAGATGCTGAAAATTTAATTACATCAAAAAAATATGCTCAGAACCTGAAGTTGTGAATCAATAATTATTTGTAAAGAGGAATGCTTTATATTGCAATATTTTTGTGTAACCATGATATTATTTATGGGTGGATCTGCGCATAACCTTGGTGTGGTTTTTTACTAAGTCCTTCCAGGACAAATGAAGTCATTTTGGGCAGTTAGTAACACTGTGTGGAAATTTATCCTCATGTAATTAATTACTTGTTCCAGAAGAAAAAATGTTAATGTTGAAGAATTTATAATTATTTACAACTAAAATGATTTTTGATTTCTTAATAAATAAATAAATAAAAACAAAACAAGAATACTAATCTACAAATAATTTATTGCAAAAATTAATTAAACAATATAATTAATATAATAATAATAATAAAATCCATCATTAAGCTTGTTTTTATTTGAAATTGACCAACAATTTATCTAATCGCCCAGCCAAGTCTGTGACACGTGAATCAACAACATCAATGTTTTGTTGAATTGCTTTATCATTTATTTCAAATGATTTCTCAAGCTAAATTATATATAAATATATACATATTAGATTTGATTATCAATTAGAAATCAATTATAAAAAAAGTACACAAAAAAACTTCAAACCTTTTCTGCAACACCATCTAAACTCTTCAATTCTTCACTGATCTTATTTTGTTCACTGGTTAACATTTTAATTGTTTCACTGAATACTGAAGCTTCTTGATGTAATTGTTGTAAAGATTTCAAACGATTAACCAAAGCTGGTGCAATTGACATAAGAGGGTCTACTTTGTCCAAAAGTGTAAAAAGATAGTTTATCTATATATATATATAATTAATTTATTAATAATTACCTAGTAACAAATATATTAAAATTAAAATTATTAATAAAATAAGCACCTTCTCTTCAGTTTCAAATGGAATGACACCACCATTTGAAAGTTCTTTATTCTTCAATTCATTAACTTTCTCCAGTTCACCAACCAAAGTCTTAGCTTTTCTGGAAATAGATTCCAAATGACGTGGTTGTGCCAATATTTGCATATGTTGATCAAGTTTATCAATGGCAGCAATTAAATTGGTATTTGTTATAGAGATTGACTATATTGCATTAATATATTATTATAATGATGATGTTATTAAATGAATTAATTCATAAATAAATATATTATTTATTAATAAGAACATACAAGATCCTCAAAATTTTGTCCATGAGCTGTACCAACAAGTTTTTCTAAAGCAGCAATACGATCATCAAGTTCAACTGTCTTGGCTAAAGTATGAACTCTTGCAGTCTCAGGTGTATAATATAATTCATATGTGATCATCTAATTTATTCATAGTAATAATAATAATTAATCAATTAATCGATTAATATACATTAATAATAATAATAATAATATTATCATCATCATCAAATAAAAAATATCCCTACATTTTTTGTAATTGCGTCATCTAGATTGTGGCCATTAGTTTCAGTTGCAGTTGATGCATCTTTATCTTTTGAAATTCCATTTTCCTTGGGAACACCCGAGTGTTTGAAAGATTGTAATTGATTAATTAATTTTTTACTCAGTTCAGCTTGTTTTATTATTGTCCCTTCCTTTTCATCTATAGAGTCTTGTTCACCTATATTTTGAGATAATCGACTAAGATCCTTCTGTAAACTGGATAATTGTTCAACCATAGCACTGTGAAGAGGTTTTTTAGGTTTTGATTCGTCATCCTATTGATATATATTTGTTAGAAAGAATGATCAAGTAAGTGACGATGGTTCATGTAATGATGTACACAGTGAAACTCGATTTAGCGGATTTCGATTTAGCGGATGTCTAATAAAAATCTCGATTTAACGGACTGAGGCTCAGAACTGGGCTGCATTTTTATATAGTAAATTTTCTCGATATAACGGATGTACTAATTAAATCTTGATTTAACGGATTTTTGAAAAATTTTCACCAAGTGGCCAAATTTATCCGCTAAATCGAGTTTCACTGTGTATATATAATCAATCAATCAATTGTTAATTGTATTATTATTTATTTTACTACCTTATCTTTTTCCAATTCTTCTTCAAGCTCTTGAGCTTCAAAAATCAATCTTCTCAATTTTTGTACAGAAGTTTCTTGCAATGTTGGTTCCTTAGATATGTATTCATATTCATTTGTATCTAAAACAGGACGTTTAACATAAACTTTGTACATGTTTTTTTTACGACGAGCTATACTATCAGAGAAATCTAAAATATAAATAACATGTATACATATAATATAATTAATGAAACAGTGATGAATATTTTTTATATTCATTTTCATATTCACACACACATATATATATAATATACCAGTTTCAGAAGCATCAATGACACTGTCTTTAAACTTATCAACAGCTTCACCTACAGAAATTTTTTCTTTGACAATATTTTCATTTGGTTCTTCAAGGTCAAGGTAATTCTAATAAAAAAAGATATTCCAGAATTTTTTGAATTTTTATTTTAAAGCAACACAACAGCAAAATCTATAATAACAGTAATAGTAAATTATTTACCCCACCGTCTACAGTGTCATTTTCTTCGGGTGTATCAGGAGATTCATAAACGTCTGGTTGTGTGTCCTAAATAGCATTCATTAGCTTTTATCATTGCAAATAAATAAAAAATATTTGTTCAAAGAAAATAACCCACAAATGAGAACTTACAATATCTGGAAGATTAATATATTTACTTTGAGACATTTTTTAACAAATAAAAGCGTAATAATGAGCTAAAAATTTAAATAAACTTCCTTGATTAATTGTTAATTAATTAATTAATAAGATGCAAAAGATAAAAAGATGAGCATACTTTAAAAAAATAATGTGATTTTTCCTACTTTGGATGGACAGGCAAATGATTTTCACAATTTTTTAATTAAAAAATTTTTTTATTGCACGAGTATACTCGTCCTAAAAAGGAGTAAAGGCTGAAAAACCAAATTACCGCAATACCCATTTTTGAGCTGAACGGCAATTCGGTTATATAGAAAAGAAAGGCAAGAATATACATTAATTGTTGTAATTTTATTTTAATGAGAAAAGTTACATTTAACAAAAATTTTATCAACATTTTATTATTAAAACTTGGTAAATAATAATAATGAATGAGAAAGGAAACACCTTAACGTTAAGAGCAAGCCTCGTTGTGTTATGAATTTCTCTCAATATATATTATATGATTGTATTTGGTTGCAATTATCAGAATAACCATCCTTCATTATTATTTTCTTACAAGTTTCTCTTGAATAACCTTTGACTTGTTGCGCAAGACATATCCTAGTGATTCAATATGACTTTAAACACCAAAAACCTTCAAGAATTAATTGACAAGCCATCTTCTATCCAAAATCTTATTATGAGCTCAACTAAAGATGGGAACTACAAATAGCTGCAATTCGATTTTTTATATGTCACAATTAATTGAGGAGCTATCTTTAAACTCAACTTCATTGAAAAATTTTACAGAAAAAACAGCCCATTTCTGTACAGGATTTTTTATATGGGTTGGGGCTGTTAAATGAGATATTAACTTACACTTGAAAAAGTCATCAAGAAAATGCCCAACGAAGCAGATTAGAAGATATCCGCTTCAAAGTGAATAGATCGTTAGATATGCAATTAAAATTTAAATTGATAATGATTTTTGAAAGTCATGTGATAGATAAGGCTTAAATTTAAATTTGATGTTGTTACTGTTTATTTTATTTATTACCAATAAAATTCTCCGATAAAAATGCATGCTTATTATTACGATGACAACGATGGTTCAGACCCAAAAGAACCTCATGAAAAAAATCCACTTACCATTGTTACCCCTGAAGAACTTGCACATGTTGGTGTTTCATACTTACATATAGAAGGAGAGGATTTTCTTGATAAAATTGAAAAAATATCTGAGGAAAGACGTTATAAAAATCGTGATGAAGTAATGATTTGATTTTTTTTTGGGGGGAGAATAATTTTACTATATTTAAATATATATATTTATGTATAAATAAATAGATTGTAGTCTCGAAAGAAGCATTAGGTGATATGTATGATAATAAAATGAAAATTTTTTTTGAAGAGTAAGTAAATGGATAGTTAATTAATTTTTTTATTTTATAAATACTAATTATAATTATTATGTTAATTAGACATCTTCATGAAGATGAAGAAATTCGTTATGTTCTTGATGGTTCTGGGTATTTTGATGTTCGAGGTATGTATATATATCTTTGAAATGTGGAAATATCCTTTTTTACATAATTTTACAAATATTTATGTTGATTTAGATTTGCAAGACAAATGGATTCGTATTGCAGTCACTAAAGGAGATTTGATTATTTTGGTAATTAATAAATTAAAATATATTATTTAACATACACACACACGCACACACATATATATGATTAATGAATTAATAAATCAATTCATTCACTTTTTTATATGAAGCCTGCAGGAATTTATCATCGTTTTACAACTGACACCAACGATTACATAAAGGCTATGCGTAAGTATTTTATTATTATTCACAATTACTATTATAAAAAATGTTTATTTAATTATTAATAATATGTTTTTAGGTTTATTTAAAGAGGTAATCTTTTCATTAATATTACAAATGATTAAAAAAAATATATAATTTAACAACAAATTTATAATTTATTACAAGGAACCAAAATGGACACCAATTAATCGTAAGTTATTTCATTCATTTTCATAAAAAAAGAATCATTAATTCATATTTACATGTATGTATATATATATATTGGTATTTATAGGTCCAGCCGATGATAATAATTTTCGTAAAGATTATTTAAAATCAATTCAAAACTTTGGATCGTATAAATAAAGGATTATTTATTATTTTAAAAAGGTTATAATAAATTATAAATTTATTTTTGTATGTACATAATATTTATGCGAGTATGTGTGATTTTTATCATCTATTTTTTTTTCCTATACTGCAACAAAGCAAACATGAACCTCTGCAAAAAGAAAATCCTTCGCTGCGGTCATATGAACTCTACATCATTTTCAAATGATTTCTGAAATAAGCCATACCAATTCTCAACATATTGACATAGGTTTTTTGGCAGAGAAAATCTGATATGATTTCAACAGTAGAAAGTTCTGTTATTGATGCGAGTTCTCTCTTTCTAGTATCTATCCATTGCTACGAGTTGCTGGGCCATTAAAAAGGTGTCTTGTTCTGGCTTGAAAAAGGCTTGAAATGATCCATACAATTCTACCAACTCATTCTTTGGAACAATTGATGCTAATTACTCCAATCGTCTATCCTATCTGGTGGATATTGAATAATTAAAAGAAAGGACGGGAAAAAATTAATTTGGTAATACAATTATGGTATCTGGCTTTGTTGCAACACACCCATATAATTGATTTTTTGAAAGCAAGTGATTACGGTTGTTCCAAAAGTGTAAATTCGATAAAGATTTAGTTTTCTCCCTTCCAGCTTGTTTTCACTTTGTTGATGAGATCTTTTTTTTGTATAAAATTCTTGTAACTGTCTTTAACGCAAAGAAAAAATAAAACATTTTCCGTGTCACGATCTCCTTCCAAAATCCGCAAGTCATGCGACTTTCGTGCAGGTTTTTTGTCGATTGTCTCTTTTTACGTATTAGTATAGCCATGTTGGTTTTTTCGGTTTTTGGCGCGATCAACGTTTTCATCATATTTAGCTAAAATTTGTCGTACGGCAAATTTTTTTATAATTGCTTCTGCAATTGCAGGAAAAATCTTTGTTTTTCAAACCTAATTTTTTGGAGAATTTTTTGCTTTCGATGGATGGTAATTTCAAAAAGAATGCTAAAAACAATTTTTTTTTTTACTATTATTATCATTTGTCCTGTTTTTTTTTTTTGGATCATACCATTGATTGTTTACTTTTAAGAAAAGCATTACGCATTTAATTAATCAATTGACAATCGAATTGATTATTATTACTAAAAATAAAGCGTCATGCGTTTAGTTAAATTGACAATTGTATTGATTATTTGTTTATTACTAAAAATGCTTCGATCATGCCTATATATTCATTTTGCAAAGCTGGATTACAAGCTCCATAGATCTTGACTTTAATACTTACTTTGATCAAACCCGCCTCTATTGAATAATTGATAAAACGTTCATTTTGCAAAACTGGATTACAAGCTTCATAGATCTTGACTTAAACACTTACTTCGATCAAACCCGCTTATATAATTATTGAATAATTGATAAACATTCGTTTTGTAAACCTCATAGATCTTGTCTAATATTTACTTCGATCAAACAATTATTGAATAATTGGTAAACATTCGTTTTGCAAACTTCATAGATCTTGTCTAACACTTATTACCCGTCTATATGATTATTTAATAATTGATAAAGCGCCATTAAATATATTTTACAAACAGCTTAATAGATCTTGACTTTAACGATTACTTCGATCAAACCCGTCTATATAATTATTCAATAATGATTTACAAATAGATCTTGACTTTAGCATTTATTTCGATCAAACCCGCCTATATTTGAATAATTGTTAAAACGATCATTAGGGTCTGGGTCACTTTAACGACACCCACTTCACCGACAACATACAGGGTTACTTTTAACTTCCACACAATCAAACGACTAATAAAACGCTAAAATATCACGCCGCGTGTTGTCGGTAAAGTGGACGGGACCCTTTTCTTTGATGAAGATCATAACGTTGATTTGTTCATTTTATAAGAAAAGCATCGTTTATTTATTATTAATTAATTGAATTGATTATTGTTTAACTAATTAAAATGTTAAAAATCATTTTTACTATTATTATCAATTATCCTGTTTTTTTGGATCATACCATTGATTTAGAAAAGCATTATGCGTTTAATTAATCAATTGACAATTGAATTGATTATTTGTTTTCGTAATTATTTAATATCATATCTGAAATAATAATAATTACGAATTAGAATATCCAAATTAAATAATTTTATATATCAAGTATTCTTAAACTAATTATGTTTAGGAATATTCAGATAGATGAGACTATCTGTATTTTTTTATCGTTATTATTTTTAAAAGTTAAAAGTATTTGTTTGTAAGAAAATGTTTAATTCATTCTTTTTACTATTTGTTACAACAATATTCATGAATATTTTTAATTGTTATGAAATTTTAAAACAAACAATAATATCATATAAATACATAAATACCATAAATATTACCATGTATTTTTTATAACAATTTTGCTATCTCATACTCATATTAAAAATGTATTCTGTAAAAAGATCAATCTCTAATACTGAAAATTTAACATCTTCAAAAAAAAATCAACAAATCCACTAAAAAGACCTAATCCTAACACTGAAAACCCAACATCTTTGAAAAAAACAAAAAAATCATTAAAGCTTCAAAATAGATTACCTGATATTTAATATATATACACGTTCTATGAACTTCTAATAATAGTCAAGTTACCTCGATGACATATGAAAACACAAAAGTAATGTATATGGATTAGTATTAATATTCGATATATGAAAAAAATTATAATATCTGTTCGTTTCACAATGAATTTTTTTGTGATACCGCTAAAATTATTTTCTACATATTTACATATAATAATAATAAAGCCTTTTCTTATTGTATATGGTTCCTCTGATAAGAATAAATGCTAATGAAACTTGAAAAGGATAAAAGAATGGAAGGTTTATTGTTATTATCAGTAATAATATCAAATTTCATACGTTATGGAACTTGAGATCTTTACAATCTCTGAAGATCGCCAAAATTTGTCTTATTTTTCATTCTACAAAAAGCGATCGCCAGAATGAAAGGTTTAATAGGTGAAATATACTTCCCTCTTTGCGCTTGTGATATAATAGAACTGCTTTATGGGGTAGAGATTCCGTTAATTGCAGGTGAAAACATTTTACTATCATATCATTATGTTAATCTCTTTTTCTAACAGGTTCTCAGATTTAGCAAATGAAACAATATAAATAAACCGGGTTTGTGAGATATCATTTCTCATCTTCCCAAATTTTTATAAGGTAATGTGTCTGGCTTACTCGTGTTCATTGTTTATAACAAAGCCCTATCTATGAAAACGAAATTTTACTTACTATGGGTTTTCGTATTTAGGAAACGTGAAAATGGCCAACAACAATATTACTCTCAATTGTCTTGCTATTCCTAATAGCCCACGTAATCAACTTTCAATCAATAGTGTTGTACTTACAATTACGATTTCCAGAGATGCAACGGTTGATGATCTCCAAACCGCAATTCAGAATCAATTGTCACCTCCATTCAATAATATTCCTCTCGACATTCGCCAGATTTATTATTCTGGAAGTGTAGATGAAAGGCGCATGCGATCACCAGCTCCAATCTCTAGTTTTTCAACGATAATCCTCCTAGAAACATATATCACATTATTGCATACTCCCTACGTGAACCAGGGAATGAATAATTAGATTTTTTTATTTATATTCGTATCGTGTAATAGTATGTCCTTCTGGGGCTATATTTTTTATGTCTTTACTTCAGTAAAGTTTTTATTTCGTAAAATAAAGCAAGGTCTATGTAACCATTTGTCTTATGTTCATCCATGTTTTTTATCTGAAATTAATTCAAAAAAATGAAGTCGTTTATCCATATTAATATATACGTCAAATATGTCCCGTAAATCTTTTACTTCGGACCAATACCACGAATTTATCACATAGGCCAGCCTTTACATTGAAATTTTTCTGTTAAAAATAATTTTTACATATCAATATCAATATCAATAAAGTTTTAAAGTAACGACCACCACGGTCGGATTTATTTATGCGGTAAAAAATAAAATAAGAT